>VOQJ01044090.1:0-16465 GCA_015052665.1 Apistogramma diplotaenia
GCCAAGGCCTCTGCCTTTGGCCACCGCCCGACACACACTGCACCCGACCCCTATGATACCTCCTGCGGGTGGTGGGCCTACAGGAGGGCGGGCCCACGTCGCCTCTTCGGGCTGCGCCCGGCCGAGCACCATGGGCTAATGCTCGTCCACCAGACGCTCTCCATCGGGCAACCTCCCCAGGCCTGGCTCCAGGGTGGGGCCCCGGTAACCCTATCCCGGGCAGGGTAAACTGTTCCCTTGGTATTCTGCTCATCGGGGTCGTCTGGACCGCTCTTTGTCTGGACCCTCACCCAGGACCAATTTGCCATGGGAGACCCTACCAGGGGGACAAGCCCCCGGACAACATAGCTCCTGGGATCACTGGGACACACAAACTCCTCCACCACGTTAAGGTGGCGATCCGCGGAGGAAAAAATAGCATTGAATGTTCTTCAAGAAGCCTGGAGAACTATTCCTGAAGACTGCTTAAAAAAATAAAAAAATAGTTTGATAAGAGAGTTTGGGTTGTGTCAAAGAATAAAGTTGGTCACACTAAATATTGATGTTCAATTTCATTAGATTTTTACAAACTCTGTTTTTGCCTAAAACATACTGTATTTAAATTTGTGCTTGCACATTTTCATAAATCACTGTACCTAGTTCCCATTTCTCTAGCAAAATATAAAGAAATGAGGGGTGTCTCATAAGTTGCACATAAACTTCACAGCACATCCATACTCCATTATACTCCTACTAGTGGATTTTATTTTGGGTGAAATTTACTCTCACAGCTGAACTCTTGAGAACACATTTCGTCTTTAATACCACACACCTATGTAGGTACAGTACCAGTCAAAGGTTTGGACACCTATTCATATGAATGGATGTGTTGTAATGGCAAGTTACCGGGAAGGGTCCACTATCTTGTAGATAACCCCTCTTCTGGATGTGGCACTCGGGACTCCTGTGGCTAAGAAATATAGTTCACCTGGAAAAATTCCCAGAGGAAATGGAGAAAGTGTAGCAGGGAGACACAGTTGAACATAAAAGACAAAGAGGAAGATTAAAAATAAAAAATGGAAAAAAGATTGGCTCAAAAAAGACCAAAAAAAGAAAAGCAGATGAAAAGATTTGAAACAGCAGGAAGAAAAAGAGGAACAGAGAGAAATATTTATAATGACAGCAGATGGGAGGAAGACCAAGAAATAAAGGAGGTATAAAAATAGCAAAATAGAGAAAGAGGGAGACAAAAAGAGCAAAGGACTGAATAGGTCACAAAACACTATTCTGGTGAAACATATTTTGTTTTAACGTTTTATTTTCAATATGATCCCTGACATTATCAGAGAAAGATGGGAAGTGTTTTATAATACCAGCAGAATGTAACAGTCTGAAAGCTAAACATCTGCTAAATGATCAAGGCAGTTTAGTAGTGATTTAATATTATTAACAATAACACCAGTAACTTGGTAAACTGGTTCTCATATACTGTATATGGTAGCATTAATTCTTTCTTTCCATGTTATGCCTTAGTCACATACAGTAGGGCTACAAACCAGTCAGTGATCCTATGGCAATCAAAGACAGCTATGTATTCCCCAGCCAGTTGGCAAGTGATTGCTGGCTGTTGCCAGTTGAAATCAATCCCCAAGAGGGCACTGTGCCAAAAACCTCCTTGTAATTTGCTTTAGCCGCTAACAGATGCTTGGAAGATGCTTGCTTGCATGCAAACATTCACCGGTTACTCACTGAGCAGTAGGAAAACTGAAAAGTCCAACAAAAACCAGAAAACGGAAAATGTGTACCTTCAAAGTAAAATTTTTAAACCTCTTTGTGACCTCGCAACTGTCAGCAATCTCTAGCAACCACTCCCCAACCGGTTGGGGAAATACATATATTCTGCTAGCAACTGGCAGTTGCCAAAGGGGATTGTGGACTATTCGAGTGTGACTGGAGCTTAGGTTTGTCTTTTCTGTGTGAATGTACCCATTTAAGTAAGTGATGCAATGTCTGGTAGTACTACATAAACACACAGACCCACGCATTACCTGCTTCGTCTTCAGCAAAAGAGATGATGTATTTATAGTAACTATTAATAAGTTTGGGGAATCTGCAGGTCTGGTCTCTTCCCATGCAGATTTCATTGTACTGCCATTCACCTGTGGTAACATTCTCCCTAAGAGACATCAGACGCCTAAACAGAAACAGAGATATCATATATATGCATATTCAGCAAGTTCTATGGTCTCAAAACCTCACATAAATGCATTTTTCAGAGTAGTTCAACAGTGTGTTTTCATTGTCATGAATGCACATGTTTGAAAATATGATTTGCCAAACATTCACCCGCTCATGAAATCCCCGAAGATGTACAGTCCGTTGAGGTTGGGCATCTGACAGCCTCTGTAAATATAACCTCCTGTCACAGACTTGCCCAGCTTGTGGGGATAGGCAAAGATAGGCAAGACGTCATCTGCAAATATATAACCACAGACCACACCTCGTTTATTCAGTGTTATTTTTACATAATTGTAACAAACAGAAATTATCCTGTAACCTGTAAGTAACCTGATCTCACAAAATCAAATGACAATAAAGTTAAATAAAAAAAAATTATATTCAGTGACAACAACTGTTTCAACAAGGCTTTCCTGGAAAGAAACAATACCTGTCAGCTTATTTTCTTAAAGACTGTAGACTCCAGATAAGTTTAAAACATGCCAGAGCTCATATTTGTATTATTCTTCCTCTGTAAATATACTGGATTCAGTTTAAGCAACCCAGACAGCTGACTCACCAAGAGATGAGTTTTGACAGAGCTTACGATCATAACAGCTGAATCCTTCTTTGGCTCTCCATCCGTAGTTTCCTCCTTTAAATTAAAGTGTTAACATAGCAAAGTTAGTCATAAAAAAAGCAATTTTCCAACTTATTTTGGATTTTTTTGAGTTGTTTCCTCAAAAAAATCTCATGTATATTCAATGTCCTCCTTTGAAAGCACAAAAGCAGGCATTCTAAGCTACTTCTTTGAAGCTGTTAAACAATATAAAACAGCAGTATTCAGGCCAAAAAAGCTAAATATTGCTTCAAATGACAATTATCATACCTTTAACAATGAGGTCCACCTCTTCAAACTTGTTCTGGCCCACATCCCCACAAAACATCCTGCCTCTGCCTTCGCGTGTAACGGGGTCGCCACGGTCAATGGAGCAACGCCACATATTGCGAACTCCATAGGCATACACCTCTGCAAGGAAACAAAGAAAGAAAGAGAAGAGTGAGAAAACACAAGAAAGGACAACCATTACTTCCTTTGTGAGGACGTGTTTCTCAACATGAACAGCTATTTTCCAGCTTTGCACAGTAAGAGAAAACAGTTGAACAGCAGTCATATATTATGGGAGAAAAGCTAAGCTAGTCACCAGACATGATCACAGTATTCCACCACCAACAGGAATTTCATTTACCAGGTCGCGCCTCCCTTTCTCGCAGGAACGGGTTGTCTGAGGGAATACTGTACGGGGTACCATTATCGTTGTAGTCAATGTCAACACGCAGCACCTTGCCGAGAAGTGTTGACCTATTAAACACGAGGAGCAGACAAAAAAAAATAAAAAATGACTCAGTGCGGCATAAAGACTGTGGTGGCAAATTAAATGGCTTAAGGCTAAATGTTTATTTAGAACAGGCATGTCAAACTCGCGGGCCGCTTCCGGCCACGCCCCCTACTTCCGGTCGAGAATTGGCGTTAAAAATATGGTACAAATAGGCCCTTTAAGTTACTTTCTTGACATTCCGCTCAACCCTTTTAACTGAAGGAGAAAGTGGAATTTCAAATAAGTAACTTAAAGGGCCTATTTGTACCATAATTTTAATTTTGTTTGACATGCCTGATTTAGAACTATAAAAGAAAAAAGTTCTTCTTCATTTTACTGTCCTGTGGTATTCTTTTTTCTCTTTACTTTCATTGTTTTTTTTATTTTCTATGATAAATTTCCAGGTTTATCTTTATGTAGCAGCCCAGTTGCAACTGCCCTCCATCCTCCCATTTCAAGCACCCTGAAATATTGTTGTGATTTGGCACTGTATAAATAAAATTGAACTGAATTTAATTTGAACTTTTTTTATATAATCTTCATTAAGCATCTTATATTACTGTCCTTTCTCGCTGCCCAGCTGTCAGATGAAAAATATAAAAGCTACTGACAAATGTTGCACCTCTTTATTTTCTCTCCATCTTTTTCCTCATAGCCTCTAATTCACTTTGCACCTTTCTCCGCTCTATAGATTGGTCACCCTTTTTTTTTCCTTCCTCCTTCCTTGCCTTTTTCCAGTCTTTTGCATCCCACTTTGCAGTTACTCCCCCTCACTTTCTCTCTCTGTCTCTCTCCGCCCTCCACATACACTGCACCAGTGTGTGGTGGTCCATGATGTGTGTAGTGTGTAGTGTCAATATTAGACTTGGCAGGATGCATTCCCAAAAGGCCTACTACACCTTGTCAAAAACAGCCCCTCAGGAACAGAAAAACAGCTAAACTGTACATCTCTGGAGGAAAGTTGTTAACAGCTCTAAATGAAGCCATCGTTTTGGAAACACAGAATTCCACAAAAATGCACCCAACACCTGTCTATAAACCTTAACATTACCAGCTTTAAAATGCACACTGTACCTTTTTCTGCTGGTTGTAGTGACTTTGATTAAATAAAACATTAAAAAGACAGGTGTGATTCACATTTGAAGGACAGACAATTTCTTTAGTGACAATCATGTGTGACCCACTCAAGCATCATAGTTTATGTTAAAATATATATCCACTTCCCTTTAATTTACAGTCTATATTTACTGAACAGTTATAATGGAAAGGTCATGTGATTAAATAGGTGAGTAACCAACACAGTCAAAGACAGCTAATGACCTGCAGCACCTTTACATTGTCTTGACTTTTCAATATGATACTGCTGCAACTGTTATGTGTGACTTGCAGTAAAATATTGATGGGCTTTATTTTCACTTTTTCTGTGCCTAACCCAGCTAAAAATTCAGAAATAACAGACTTCAATATATAAGCTGCTCTCAGTATAATGATAAACCATAGAGGAGAAACTTTTGGAAGCGTTTTGTAAATTAAAGACTGAAATCTTCACCCACACTTATCAAAAATGACTGTTTATGTTCCTTCCATAAACAAAGTTTTCACTTGTGACGCTGATGAAATTGCTTTCGATTATAGTCTTTGCAAAGCTATAATTTATAATTCCCTCAGGTCGATGCAGAGACGTTCCTCATCATTTTGATCCTTTTCATTTGATTTTATTTGAGAGAAATTTAGCTGGAACTCGTTTTTGGCCAGACTTGCTGGCTCGTTACCTGTTCTGACTCACCTTTTGGTATTTTGTTGTTCTTAGTTATAAAGCCAACATCTAGACAACAATGAAAGCTCTTAATGTTTAAACTTATGAGCACATTCAGTGTTATTTAAAAATACATATAACCCCAGGAATTTTTGATTATTATCATTTAAATTATGTCTCATTTCTTACTCACAGAATGGATAATATATAGCTTACTGATTAACTGTCATGAAACGAATTAAACAGCTGGTTTTGTCTTGTTTAATGCAAGATGTCCAAATGCATTGGTTAAACAGTACTGACTTGTTTTGTGAATTGCCAAACTTTCCAAAAGGGTCACCAGCGCGGCCACCATCGCCAATGAAGATGTAGAGATACCCATCATGGCCAAAAAGGAGCTGTCCTCCATTATGATTAGATGCTGGCTCAACCACCTCCAGGATGGTTCTAAAGAAGGAGAGATGAAAAGACACTGAATGTACTTGTGTCATTTAAGACACTGCAAGGATATACTTGACTATGTACAGTACCTCTCAGAAGAATGGTCTAGTTGATTATCATCTTGCGAGGACACTGTGAACTCGCTGATTCGTATTCGTTCCTCCTTTTTGACAGACACAGAGTAGTACACATAGGCTTTTCTGACAGTGGTGAACCTAAGTACAGAACAGATTCCCAATGTAAACACTATATTTAATTTTGATATTTTCTTTTGAAAATGCCACAAAATGTTGCTGTTTAGTTGTGGCCATAATCCGCAGACAGAAGTGATATTTTGATTATGAAAATATGAACCTAGGGTGCAATGCAATGCAGAGGAATCCCCTTTCGTCCCCAGCCCATGGTGATGTGAGGACGGCCTGAGTCAGGTTGAGGAAAGGACGATCGATCCTGGAGCCGTTTGCCAAATACACCCACACATAACCCAGCTGCTCTGCGACAAAGAAGCGATGAGTTCCATCATCTGCATGGATCATGGCCACAGGGTTACGAAGTCCGTTGGCAACTTCTTGCAAGCACAGCTCCAAACATCCTTCAGGATCTTCATTTAGTAAGCCCAGGTTTGCATTTAGCTCTTGGGGTAGAAGAAAAGATACAGGAGTGGATTGGCATGTGTCTAAGGCATCTCGTTAAACTGAGTTACAATTAGTATACTCGCAGAGACTCGCACCAAATTAACAAGGGCACCATGGAGCGGGTGCCAACGCTTGGCTGTTATGGATTGTTTTTTATCCATCCAAATATAGAAGTTTGTTTCTGCCACTGAAAAAAAAAATTTTTTTTTCCATTCATAAGTCAAGATTTTTGTTTTTTATCTCAACATTTCAAGTGAGGGATCTCAAAGTTTCTTCCTACTAACTCAAACTACTGAGAAAATAACTTGAAATTTCAAGTTATTAAATCAATAATTTTAAGATTCTAACTAAAAATTTGGACTTGTGGATGGAAAAAACTTCAGAGGGGGTAAAATCATCATCCAAATGAATTTGATGATATCATGGATTTATTAAAATCTGAAATTATTCATCTAATAAAAAAATCTAGCACAGCTATAAATAGATATCCATGTTTCCCAAGCTAACGGTAGGCTAATATTTCCTAAATAAGCTACTTGTGGCTGTTCTTATTTCTCAAGGGGTCACCACAGCTGAGGGATCTGCATGATTGGTACAGATGTTACATCAGGCATCCTTCCTGATGCAACCTTCCCATTTTCCAGGCTTGGGATTGGCATTAGCGGCGCACTAGCTTGTGGCCCCCTGATGCTGGGTTTACTAAACATAAACATTTGCCTTCAAGCATGTTAACTGGTTCACAGCAATGATTTTGATGTGATGTTGCTGATTATCATTTTGACACAGATACTAACATTTAGCTCAAATAACATTTAGCTCAAATGACAACTGCAGAGCTACCAAGGCTGCAGACACTAAGCCTTTTAGTTTGTGTTAGTAATGAGATTGAGTTTTTCTTCATCATCTGTTTATCAGTATTAGTATATGTTTGGGTTTTAAAAAATTATGTTTCTTCTGGTGAGCACATATTGTACAACTGTGTAGCCCATGCTGACTGTGATAAAGTCCGGCAAGGTTGTTCTATATATATATATATATATATATATATATAAGTGCTGATGGCACTTTAATCTCTTCAAACAACATGCAACCCATACCTGCATTTGTCAAGACATTAGGATAGCAATACTCTTTGTCCTTCAATTCCAAAACTTCACAGAACTTTCTGCGATCTTCTTCAATTGAGGCAGTCAGGTTTGCAAACTGCTGCGGGTTCCCTAAGTCCTCCAGCAGGAGGCTGAGTGTGTACCGGCACTGCCGCCAGTAGTCAGAGCAGTAATCCCCACAGAGTCCAGGTACTACCCTCATCGGTGTGTTAGCGTCCTCGGCGTCATACAGATGGGCAGCGTATGGAGAACACTCCTTCAAAGGACAACAGAAACTGTTTCATTAAATGTGACTTGGAAAATGTATATGTATTAAAAATTACAGAGGGGATATTACATACAGTAGTTTTTAAAAAAAGTGTATCCATACATATTAACCTTCTTTAATGCTAATATCAAAGGTAGCGTTATGAATATGTATGAATTGCATAAACAGACCACAGATTTGTGTATTTGTTCTTCCACAGCCCCAGGGCCTCATTTTGGCTGGGCAGGCCTGGGATATATGCAGCCTGTCTGAGTGTGGCCTGGTATAAATGGATCCCAGGAAGGTCCACTCAGTTATTAAGTCACAACCACACTGTCCACACCCAGAATGGTGTACTGTAGGCACAACAGGCATGGTACCCAAACCATCATGTAGTGAACTGGTGTGCTTTCATTTACCCGATCAGCCTGACTGATCACCTCCAGTAAACAACAAACAAGCATAGGAAAAGCTTTGGCAGAACAAAAACATTTAGATTGGCTTTTGTCTGTTGTCTATAGAACCAATAATAACAGTGAAGAGACTTTAACGTACAGTAAGTAAGGTCAGGAAGGTTTTCCAAATAATCGTTTTGTCATTTAAGGAAAAGCAAATATTTACATAACTAAAGATATACTGTATAACTTGAAGCAAAAGATTTAACCAATTAAGCCCAGAACAGAAGGACTGGCTATGAAAGTCCACACAGCAGATATGGGCCTGTTGTGTTGTTTCATAGTCTTGAGGTAAACCTCAGTTGTTTTTACAAGTGCAGAATACTGCAATTTATGTAAGTGGTATGTATTTAGCTTCAAAAGCACTTTAAAAATGATGTCATTGAATCAATGTGGACAATTGTGGGATTTTAATCCTGTCATCTATTGTAGCAACAGAATGACTCTTCATGTTAATTATGTACTTTAACATTTTTTTGTAATGAATGAAAAATATACAGATAGAAAATCACCACATGTTTTTTTTTGTTTGTTTGTTTGTTTATTTGTTTGTTTTTTGACATCTAGCTCTGTTTGGAAAATAGTCCAAAAACTAAAGTTGAAAGGTTTGTGTTCTAGAGGCAACAGTTGTAAAAGTCATGCTACATTACGTTCACAATACAACAAATGAGACAAAATTTTTGATGTACATAACCGCAATCAGCTTTAAAGTCTTTTTTAAAAACGTCTGCGTACTGGTCGGTCTCACATGTCCAATTACCAGCCATTTCCCTTCATGCATGCGAAACAGGCACGGAGCAGCACAAGCAAATAGCCGCTCATACTGTATACTCACAAACATACACTATAACCTGCAACACATCATTAGCATGTGGCTGTGGCTGTTAAGGAGTTCTTCATTGTGGGTGGGGAAGTAAACTGTGGCATAACTGCCATGAAAATGTTTGTAGCAACAAACCTAATGAGACACTTAAATCACCTTCATCCAGCAGAGCATGGGCCTTTAAAGAAGCTGACAAAGGCAAAGTGGCTAACGTTAAAGCTAGCCAGAGCTCAGAGTCGGCCCAAAGCTAGCTGCCTCAAGGATCAACATAGTTAAGAGGAACATTCTGGAGTTGAATGAAAACACAAAAGGGTGTTCTATTATCGGGTGAAGTTATAAATATCATGGAAAATGATTACATCGTTGTATATAAATCTGTTGTATGTCAGGTAAAGGTGGGTTTACAGCAACTTGTTCTCACTTAATTGTTTGTACCACTTTTCAGTAGCGGAGTACTTCATTCGCAGTTGTTTAAAGGAGAGAATAGCCTGTAATTTAGTGCAGCTTAGAAGAAAATTAAAGTTTTGGGTTTTTTTGGTGGTTTTTTTTGGGGGGGGGTGCTCTTTATGAAAAGAAAATTCTGCATTGAAGAATAATTTTGTTTTTGTTTGTATAGTTCTTCAAAAGAAAATCTGAATCAACAAAAATTGGTATTCACAGGTCACACATAAAGAATTGGCAGGTGTATTTAATTCCTTTACTACAATAATCTGATCTATATTTCTCACTTGACTTGACCTCTTCTCCATCTGTCTACAGTTCAGTTTTTCTTTGGAACATTATCCAGTTTTGACCGGTGAGATACCATCAGGGTTTCAACGGTGTTTGCTAGGTTACAGTTATTTATTTATACTTTTGCCATAGTTGGTATTTATTACAGCCTTATTACACACGTACTCAGTCTTGGTGGGTCAAACTTTGACCAGCTTTGACCAGAACTTAAAACTTGATTTTTCCCATAAACTACCCCTTGTAAGGTTTCAAGGCTATCTTTTGTGGTTGGTTTATCTTTCTGTGGGCAGATTTCCTAAAAGTATTTTTCAATGTAACAACAAGACAATATTTTCCCATTATCGTATGCTTCACATTCACAGTGGGTAACTTGGCTCAAGTTGTACCCCATAACCAAAGGGGTACAACTTTGGTTATGGGGTACGTTTAAATAAGGCAAATCCATAACCAGCAATGCCTTTTGGATTTTGTAGGTGACCGGAGTAATGAGGAAAGCAAGGCACAGTCTCAGTTTTGTCTGTTTTTCAAAGTGTTACATAAAATGTTTCATCACAATTGCAGACAGTATACTACTCAATTAAACTTTAAGTTTCTGTTTCTGCCTTTTTGATTTACAGCACACATGGCTTAAACTGCTGTCCATCCAAGTGTTAACTGAAAGAATGACCAACAATTATAAATTACAGAGAAAGGGGAGGTGGGGAGTTGGGCAAGAACACTCAACAGAGAGTCTCAGTACTTTATGGAAAAGATCAGAGCTTTCTGAGAAACAGATTTATTTCTACTGGCCCAAACAAAAGCTGCATTCAGTCTGAGCAGCAGGAACTGTTGATGAAAGCGGCAAACAGGGATGTGGAGCAGATGCTTCCTGCATTTTGATATATCTTTTTCAATATGCAGTAAACATTTTATGCCAAAGTTATGCAGATGTTTTCTTTCCTTAATCTGTGGCTGGCAAAAAAGTTAAGCAAATAATACTGTACATCTGATTCCATTTGTTTTCACCTCTTTTGTTTGACCCAGTCATGCTGGAATACCAGCCATTGTCTTATTTTGGATCCCACTATGATAGGGTAGAATTAAGGCAACTACTAACAGCTGTTTCTAACAACGTGACCACTTTAAGCTACTATAATTTGGTGTTTATGCTGTCAAGTTCAGAATAGGCTGAGATTAAACAAAAAGCTAAAATACTTTTTTTCCCTGTCATCTGGCATACTCCAGATTCTCTGCTGACTGATCCACATGGTGGTCTTATTATAGTTAAGAGACACAAGGGAGTCATGGTAAACAGATGGGCAGTAAATACGTGACCCTTTACTTGGACTTGACCCTAAGCGAGGGTGATAGAGCTGTCAGAGCAAGCGACACAGGCTGAGTTTTTAAAAGTGCATATTAAAAATGCAACAGGGGAAACAACTAATCTGAACTTGCACATCTTACAGTGCTTGCTAAATGCCCCTCTGGCATTACTGAGTGTAGTATTTTTTGTTTAAAAAACAAACAAACTACGTATTATGAGTGCTGTTGTTGATTTTTTATGGCGAAATAAATAAAAACAAATACAGAAAGGCAAGTGAAAACTGTGCAGATTTTATTTATCTCTCCTTATTCCTATGCTTTTCTACCTCCTTTCCCTAACTGTCCCTCTCTTGCAGGAACCTGATATATCCTGGACCCCTGGCCTGAAGAGGAAATGGTTGTTTGTTTGGTCAAGACAGCACAACGCGACACACACACACACACACACACACACACACACACACATTTCCCATTCTCTTTAATATGTGTCTCCCTGTCTCTCTCTCTCTTCATGCTGTGATTTATATCAGTGGCAGGAAGCCTCTGTCCTGCAGCTGAAACAGAGAGCTTCAGTGTGGTGGGTTTACAGTGTTTAAGTACCCTGGCAGCAGGGTAGCTTGACCGCCATCACTCCAGGGCCAATTCGAAAACAAAAAAACTAAAAAAGATGTAAAATGGAATCCAAAATATTTTTATTTACATTTAGGATAACTGTCAATATTATTGCCAAAAATATTCATGGTCACAGGTGTATAAAACCAAGCAACTAGGCATGCAGACCGCTTCTACAAACACTCGTTAAAGAATGGGTCGCTGTCAGGAGTGAATTCCAGCATGGTACTGTGATAGGATGCCACCTGTGTAACAGTCCTGTCATGAAATTTCCTCACTACTCAATATTCCACAGTCAACTGTTCGTGGTATGATAATAAACAAGTGGAAGCGATTGAGAATGACAACAGCTTAGCCACTAAGTGGTAGGTCATGTAAAATGACAGAGAGGGGTCAGCTAATACTCAGGCGCACAGTGCACAGAAGTCACCAACTTTCTGCAGAGTCAATCACCACAGACCTCCAAACTTCCTGTGACCTTCAGATTAGCTCAAGAACAGTGCATAGAGAGCTCATGGAATAGGTTTCCATGACCATTCTAGAACGGTGGAGAAATTGCACTTGTGCAAAAGTTATGAAGGTAATCCATAGTAACTACATAAGGTAGCTAACAAGTGCACTAACCAACAAAGAAATTGAAAACGGTTCTGTATCTACATATTAGCTAGCTATAGAATTGCCATAGCTATACATGCTAATGCACATGATGAAGCACAAATGTTTTGTTGTTAGAGCTTGCTACATGATTTTTCCAAACCCGTTAGAGGAAGGACACAGTAAATGCATCATATGTAAGTGTAAATCCTCTTGTTTCATATGCAAAACTAATTATTGCTCTATCTTATGTGGTTGCAATTCTATGGCCATTTAAAATTAGCTACCAGCTGGGATTCCGTAGGTCTCAAGGGGCTACACCTTGTGGAAAGCCTTCCTAGAAGAAGTGAAGCTGTCATAGCTGCAAAAGGTGGGCTGACATCATATTAAACCCTATGGATAAAGAACGGGATGTTCATTTGCAAATGAAGACAGACAAGCAAATACTTTCGGCAGTGTAGTGTATAAAAGTGCTGATTTAAAGCGAGTCTCTTCGAAGGAGCTTTTTCACTCTAAATACATGTAGTACATATGTACAGTATCATGTTAAACTTTATATATTATATTCAACAGCTGTAAATGGTGCGTGCGTTACAGCTCTATGATTTTACTCGAGGCCCAGCGTGCACCGCTTGGAAAGAACCACATCAGGCTATAATTACCACAATAAGAGAACCCTGTATTTTTGGACTCAGAGATTTGTCACCATCTTCACATAGCGTATGATGCATTAAACTGCCGGGAAGACTTCAAGTTTGTTATTTTTCATTGTTTCCTTGTTGACATCAAAAATTAAGGAGTTATTTATAGTAAAAACCTCCCACCCAAGTATTTTGACTTCTGTATAGTGAAGATTTTATCTCGCCAAAAATTTCACTTACTCTAAGGATCTGCACGTAGTTAGCCTCGGAGCTGCAAAGTCAGGGCCTAATTATGTCATCAGTGAGTGGGAACGGCTTCAAGACTTATTCCAGTAAGGGAAGGGCTGAATTTCAGTGCTGGGATCTGTTTAAGATTAGAGAGCTGAAAAGAAACTAAAACACATTCATACTAAAATACTGAAATAGAAAGACTCATTAAACAAAATCCCAAAATATTCAGAGACTGGAGAATGCACACTATTTATTTTAAATGATGTTTTGTTGTGCAATATTTTTTTATTAATAGTAGTAGTATTAGTAGTAGTAGTAGTATCTAACTGTTAAAAAAAGAATTTCCCTAATGTGGGACATAAAAGTGTTTCTCATCTTATCTCTGATTTAGCTTCATTGTATGATTAACACTTAGATTTGAAAACATTTCATGCTAAAAGAGTCAGTGTTATTAAAATAAATGGATGTTATGCTCATCTAGGTGTAAGTGCTTCTTTTTTTTTACTCCTAAGAATTCTTGCACAAGTTTGGTTTATCCCCTTGTTGTCTGTCTGCTGTCATTAAGGGAAATTCAGTTTTTCCAGTCCACACCTAATGGCGGCACAGGCACTTGATTCACATGTTGCCCTATCTTCTCGTGGTGTAGTTAAAACCTTAATGTATATTTTGTAAGAGCACTGGAAAGGGGAATGTGATGTTAAATTGTGTTGCAATCCTTTTACATGCAGTTGTTGGGATTCAGACTCTGGAGTGTCGCTGTCTCGTGGCTATGTCAGCGTTTCATTGGAAGAAACTAAAGTAAAGGTTTTCTGCTCTTACTGCATGAGATGAGAAAGTTCAGAGACCTTACCCATAAAAACTAAAAAGCTAAAAGCTTTATCTAATTTGAATTTGGCCAATCTTTCTCCTGGGGTCATCTTTTTGTGCACCTCTGGATTCCTTTCTGCATAATAACTAATTTTAGATTTTTCCCTGGAAGTTCCAGCGTGACCATTTCCACAGATGTTTTGCACAGACCTCCGCAGAGAATAAATAACTTCTGTGTCAAAATTACCTGATTTCTATGTAGATTATCATCAGTTGTGATGAGAGCTCAGACTGTGAAAGGTGATGTTTGGCACCTTGGTCACTATAATAAGACACCAAAGCAAAGATGTACCCATTGCAATTTTCAAGGCCGATTCTGATTTTCTATAACTATACATAACTATAATTGACAGCGTAATGACAACACGCGTAAACAAGAGTCAACTTTTCATGAATGTAAAGTTTTATTTGAATAATAAAATAACTTATTTAACTTTTACAATTTCCCCTAAACTGCAGTAAATTACAGGATCTTCTCTCACTGAAACAGCTGAGTGCTCTGCTGCTGGAAAGTGAAAATCAGCTGCTGCACACCCACGTTTACCTGACATATTCTACTTTACCAAAGTAAAGCAGGCGCGAAAACAGATTATGTAACAAAATAAAAGTAAAGTGCTTACATCATTTTCCAGTATTTTGACAACTTCAGCAAAGAACAGGACATTGACCCTAATTTTCCTCATAACTGCTGGCTCTGAGCTCTGAATAGCTTTAGCGTTAACCACTTTGTCTTTGTTAGCTTCTTTAAAATGTCCATGTTCAGCCGGGTGAGGATGATTTTATTCATCACTGGTTCTCTTCCACAGTGTCTTTTGCCCTGTCTCTTTCCTCATCACTGCAGATGACTGCCGCTCCCTGAGTCTGCTTCTGATGGAACTTTCTTCCTGTTAAAATTGAGTTTTTCTTTCATACTGCTGCCAAGTGCTTGTTCATAGGGGGTCGTTTTAACTGTTGGGTTTCATCTGTAATTATTGTAGGGTCTTTAACCTTAAAATATAAAGCACCTTCAGGCGACTATTGTGATTTGGCATTGCATAAAAAATGAATTGAATTGAAGGGTCTGATCAGGTTTATTGATAAGAACAGTTGGTGGATTATTTTCAGCACTTTTGTACCATTTACTTATTTATACATATTATACTTTGTCTCAGTTACATGGTTAACACACCATGGTTTATTTTGGTCGTCCCTCACAGTGAGGAGCTCCCACTCTAAAGACATGTTAGCATGTAGCTGTGAGTGTGCACAAATCTGCATGCAACTATTTGTCTGTGTGACTCCGTCAAACAGCAGTATTCGGCTGAAGAGTCCACGGGGGTCTGAGGAAGAAAGTTCAGTAACAATAACCTGAACTATTCGGCAGGTTACCAAACATCACCCAACTCTTCAGTGCACAGTCTTCATCTATTACTGCTGCTTGCCAAATTCTTCCCTGCAATGTTTTCCACTTCACTAAAAGCAAATTCAGGTTTACAAGCTAAACCATCTAAAAAATATGAGTCATTTAGAACAGGGGCGGGCAACATATTTTCCCAGAGAGCCATACTAAGTCAGATAAAGAAATGAGTTACGCCATCGATAACCATGGAAGCTTGTTTCCACCAGGAAGAGATAAGTGGAAATTTCTAATTACTCTCCTCAAAATTTCAAGTTACTTCAAACTTCAAGTTTGAAATTTCGAGATACATAACTTGAAATTTAGAAGTTAAGTAAATAAAATAAAATAAAAAAACAGTTAGAAACAAACTTCCATAAATAACTGTCAAACCATGGTTACACCGTACAATGAAGCAATTACTAAAATACGTTTAAAAATCCATCTTAATGATATAAGGCTACATTTTGCCAATTTGGTCACTGATGAAATAGTTAAGTTAAATAGCAGTAAATAATTTGACTTGAAAGGCCAGTTTTGTCCTTTGGTCCTTTTAAAGTCAAACCACAGTCTAAATCAAACACGGGGCATATCAGTCTTAGTAACTGCTGTCTAAACGTTTACTGGCTGTCCTTGACTTAGATGAGGTTCTTTCACATGACTAAGGACACTATAATTTCCTTTTGAAAACATGTAATACACTGTGAGTGCAATTTATGACCTGAGAGGGGGAAAAACAAAATGAAACAAAAAAGAAAACAGAGGTGAATCTGCTTTAATTTAAAAATATTAAAACTGGTGAAACTAGATTGGAGGACAAAATAATCAAATCTAGTTACTATAACACACAATGGAAAACATGAGTGTGGATTACTACTGTTTATCAAACATAAACAATTAAATAGAATTTAATTACTTAATTCAAAAATAAATGTTTCTCTTACCTGGCAGAGGATGCTGCGTATGTATTTGCCACAGGTTGCATAACCTGAATGGTCAAAATTTTCCATAATGGTGTAAAACCTGACTGATATCTCCTCATCCTTTTCCAGATCACAACATCCGAACTTGGA
>VOQJ01044091.1:0-14761 GCA_015052665.1 Apistogramma diplotaenia
CAGTGGAGATGATAGTCGACTTCAGGAAGAGCCTCCAGCCCTGCCAGCATCACCATCCCTGACTGAACTGTGATGGACTTCTGCAAGTTCCTGGGTACAACAATTACCAGGGACCTGAAGTGGGACAGCAGCATCAACTCCATCACCAAGAGCCCAGCGGAGGATGTACTTCCTGCTTCAGCTGAGGAAGTTCAACCGAACCCAGGAGCTGATGGTGCAGTTCTACACAGCCATCACAGAGTCTGTCATCACCACATCCATCACAGTGTGGGGCAGCTCAGCTTCCAAGCATGACCTCCACAGACTGCAGCGCATCATCGGGTCTGCAGAGAGGACAACTGGGGTCAAGATCCTCACTGACCCGTCTCACCCTGCACACCATCTGTTCCAGCTGCTGCCCTCAGATATTGTATTATTCCCTATATGTGTATCTCTGATATTTTGCACTGCGAGCTCCTGTAAACCAAAACCACACCTGGCCAATAAAGTTCGATTCTGATTCTGATCTGAACAAAGGTCCATCACAGCATCTGGGTGCATCATTGAATCCCTTCTGCGCTGCTTTATCTTGTGTTCACGTACCAGCAGGACAATGGCACCAAACATACTGAGAAACCAAGAAAAAGGGATCTGTGGCGCTGGAACTGATGGCTGACTTTAATCCCATTGAACAGATTTGGGATTTAATGGAATCAGAGTCAGATGATCCAAAGCAAGTCTTTGAGTGCAGCTAGAAACCTTTGAGAGCTCAATAACAAGATCGACAATGCCAGCAATAAAAGAAGCTGTTATCAAGGCCAAAGGAGGCCATACAAGATATTATGTGTGAATATTTGTGAATATTTAGTTCTGTCAACTTGTCATTTGCCTAATTAACACTATAATGGTAGATTTAAACAAGATTTTGACAGATTTCTAAAATATTTTTGTGACAGGTGGTCTGACGAGTGTCTGGAGCTCCGAGTTGTTTTTCCATTGTTGCTGAGTCATTAACACTTTCATCATCATCATCATCATCTTGACAAGCCTTTAATAAACACGATGGCAGACAAGTATAAACATCAGCTCTCTGTAATTCTCTTCAAAAAGACGCACAGAGTCGTTTTCAGGCTTTGTGCTCTTACCAAGTAAACTTTATTACTTCCTCTGTTTATTTTTCAAAGCACATTTCTACTAAGAGTTTAGGCTTCAAATCAACTCAGACGTCTATTATTTAAGACTCGAGGTTAAAACCAAAGCCCAGGTCTTACCCGAGGCCTCAGTCCAGCATCGTGCTGCTGTGGACTTACAGGACTGTAACTGGGACATCGAACGGCAGTTTGTTCGAGGCTTTTCACAAGAAACCGTGTGATTTGATATGAACTGCGATCTAAAAATGCAAAGTTACATTTGTGTTTCTGATTCATGATACATTCACTTCCTTATTTTGTATAAATTATCAATAGGTGTAATTCCATTTCCTGCATGACAAGAACGACTCTAATAACTGGCTGATGTGGATTCGCTGATACTGATGCAAACGAGGTGGAAACAGTTTTAGTGACTCGTCCTGAACCCAGGTTTTAGCCATGAAGATGTGTTGTTGAACGCAGCACTTACACACAGATCAACAAGTGTGTATCCACCGTGGTGACACCTGGATAAAGCTGCACCACGTGGGTGCACCGCCGTCCCCCCGTTGCAGCACGTGTTCCCACCTAAAGGTGACGGTTTGAGGGAATCAGCAGTCTGAGTGACAGCAACACTTTTATGCCGCTCGTTGGTTAAGCAACATGTCACTGAAGAATTACGCCCACAAATGTCAACCATTCAGAAAAAGAGTCGAAGCTGTCTTTGCTGTGCTGCTTAATTACAGGTAACTGTTGTTTTGGAGGTGCCAGCCTTCAGAGCACGCTTTACTTCAGGTTCTAGATGCTTTTACAGGCAAAGGGACACTTGAAGAGTCTCCGCTCAGATGTTTTTATGGTCCATGTTTCGCAGCCTGAGCAGTTATCACAAGAACATGTCAGAGATCAGTAACTGTTTCACCTTCTCAGGGCTCATGTGGGGAACCAGGCATCCCAGGCCTGCCGGGTACCATGGGCATGCCAGGGTTCAAAGGTCATAAGGTGAGCGTCAACTCTTGTCATTACACACCAAACAATGAGGTTTATTCGCTCTTAATGAAGCCTTCAAAAGGCAGCAGAGCAGCACTTGATGAATGATTTATGGCTGAACTGTCAGGAGCTTACATGATTTACAAGCTGTACTGTGGAAATGTTGACAGCCCAACATAATACATACTTGCTGATGTATTATTCATGCTGTGCTTAGATGACATGATTAATTTTAATGCTGCTGAAGGTTGTCCTTCAACATGCCCAGACACCTAAAAACACTACCAACAATCCTGATCCAGTCTGCTTTACACACTGCTGTGTTTGAGGTACAGCATGCAGGCCGCAGGGCTGTTTCTCTGCTATTGGTGCTTCCTGTTTACATGTCTGTGTCACTGCAGTGTAAGGTGTGTGTGCTCTAATGTTCAGTGTTGTGTCGTTAGGGGGACAGAGGAGAGGCTGGGCCCAAAGGACCGCAGGTATGGTGGCTTTTCGTCCCACTACTGCCTCATACTCATAAGTAAAGACATTTGTGTTTGGTCAGTTTCTTGTGACAGAACTTCCCTTTAAATGGTGACACACACATTAAGGAAAATGCATTTGTGGGTTGAGCAGCAGAACTCAGTATGTGGGCAGCTCCCATGAACAATCTCCTCTGTCAGTGCCAAACAGCTTATTCTGCTGTGAGCCTCTGGTACCCCAGGCACTGAGATCCAGGCTCGTCATCATTGGAGAGAATCTCACTGCTCACAGATAACCAGTGGCTATCCCACATCTCCACGGTCTGGGACACCGCAGTGCCCCCACAGAGCGGGCTTCATCAACGACTACCGCCCAGAATTTGGGAGTGAAGAGGATGACACCTGCAGCGCACTGACCTCAGCCTTGGGGCGTGCTGTTCGGACCAACACCACCACATCGGCTGACCTGAAACCCACATACTGAACTCTGCTGCTTAAGCCACAAATTCAAGGGGCAATAAACAAGCTTTCCCATCATATGAGGTTTATTACCGAGGAGCTTCGTTACAGCGAAGAAATAACCAGCCAAACACAAGCTAACCACCATCATGAGTTTGTTACTTTTAATATGAAAACGAATGGAAAAACTAAACTAAAACTATTAGTTCACTAAACAGCACTAACTGTGATGTCACTCACCAAGCTAGCCAGCTACCTTTAGTGTCCTGAAATGACACGAGCATCCACCCTGTGCTCCACCACCACTTCACCCACACAGAGTATTTGCAGACGTGTGAACGTGTCTGCCGAAGGTTTTCCTTGGAAATGTCCTAAATTGATTCACCTGAAACTGTCATGAGTTCATCTGTGGAAATGGCTTTGGGAGGATTATCTCCAGGCCTCATGTCTCATTCATTTTCAATCAAGTGCTGCCATACGGTACTTTGCTAAAGATACATGCCCTTGTGGCTCCTTTGCAGGGCTTCACACCCACTACCTGCGCAAAAAAAAGTTGAGAAAAGTTCAACTTTTAAAGTGCTGCTGTAAGCGCCTGCCAATCAAATCGTATTTACTTAGTAAACGCTGCAGCACTGCCGCTAATCAAGTTAGCTTGTGAAAGCATCCAGGGAGCGCGAGGTGGCTGTTGTGACACATCATTGGCTGCAGCGTTACCATACCGACAAAGCCAGATATAGCCCATCGCATTTTGCAGTAAGGAAATAATATTTTAGGACATATTGATATGCTGTGGCTGTGGTGTGTTTGCATGGCTGCTGTGATAAGGTCACAGTGTGTTTCTGGCAGCGTGAGCGTCGGGCTCTTGGTCAGTGGTGGGACCATCCAGTGTCCGGCTGCTCGGGTGGGACCATCCAGTGTCCGGCTGCTTGGGTGGGACCATCCAGTGTCCGGCTGCTTGGGTGGGACCATCCAAGCTTCATTGATGGGGAGTCATATTAGACTGGTACGACATAGCAAGCTCAGAATTTGACACTATTACAGAGAGAAGAAGGAAAACGTGCTTTTGAAGAGGTGATAAACAGCACTAAAGTACAACTTGATCTTTTGTCTCGAGGTGTGAGCAGATAATCTGTTTCCTTCTTTTAAAACTGCAGGACTTCCTCCTATAGTATCATAAGTGATCTGTTTTACAGCATACCAATGCTTCTGAAGACTACTTATTACATAGGAACGAAACAGCAATATGAAGCATAAGTAAAGACAAGCAGTTCACTTTTAAGATGAAACAGTTAAATCAAACAACAGCCAGATAATAAACGAATGACGTCATATTTTCTGTCGCGCGGGTACCGAACGTTCTCTGAAGCAGGCGCTTTAACTGTTCCGCTGCCTTCAATGAGCCCAGTTCTGACAGGATGACACAGATGTTTGCAGCAACTATCCAAGCGATTACTGCGCTAATATGAGTGCATTAGATTGCAGTGATTTAAACTGTGGTGATTAGAGGATGTGATATATATATTTAAGTGACTCCAGTTCTGTGAAGCAGAGTGTAAAGAGGCACTGAAGTCTAATTTGAGCCAATTTTCACTTTAAAACCTGCTGCAGCAGCTAGTGTTGTGAAGTCAGCACCAGTCCCAAACGCTCTGATTCAGATGCTCACATTCATGTGCGCTAATGGCAGACGGAGCGATGGCCCGGAGGAGCCGGAAAGCAGAGCGGTGTGTTCAAAGTGCTGCAGGATGTAGCTGGAAAACCACACAAACGAGATAAAAAAGTCAGGTTTGCTAAAGGTCACCAGCAGCCAATTCTTATCCCTCCTCACTCTGGCTTCCCCTTATTGGCTCCTAGTGGTAATCATGACCTTTTCTCCTCCCCCCCCCCTCTCTCTCTCACACACACACACACGCATGTTAACAAATTCACACAATCCTCCCGTAAATCATGATGTATCTCTTTTGCAGGGGGGGCGAGGGAGTGACGGAGCTCCTGGGAGTCCTGGTGTGCCTGTGAGTGCAGACGCTCTGCTGCCACTGGGTGGCAGCGAAGCTCATGTTTTCAAAGCTTCACAGCGCTGTAAATGTGTGTTTCTGGTGTGTGTGCACTTACGTGAACCGAGTGTCCCTACAAGGGCACAGGGAGGGGGGAACAGTCCTCACTTACTGGGAGCTAATTTAGGCTTACATCACATGATTATTCTGAGGCTAAAATTGAGAATTGATCAAATCTGACCAAACGTGTCAAACCAGAATGTAAATCATGCACGTGATGAGTCATGTAAACCTCTGGCCACAACTGTGTATAACCCTAAAAACAGAAGTATATAATACATAAAGCAATAAAAGAAAACAATAAAGCTTTAGACAGTAATAAATGAATCATAAAATGCATCCTGGAAGCAGATATTCAGCAGACGCTCAGAAAGAGGTGACTAAGCTGAGTTAATTTGCCTGGATAAGTGACACCAGGGTCCTTGGAGTCTGTCTCCAGGGGCCCTCGTGGCAAAGCCCCCAGCAGCTTCACTGCTCAGGCCCATGCTAAGAGCCACAGAGGGGGCCCAGTGCAGACGCTACAGGCTGAATTACAGACATTTAACTGAAAACCAACTTCAGAGGGAGTGTGAACTGGCAAACACATGCGAAGGTGAAGAGAGCTCTAATGGTGCTGGAACAAGCAATTTCAACAAGACACATTTCACAACTCAATCCAATAAGTTCATTTCGCTCTAAACGGCTCCACAGATGCAGAATGACATGCACAGCTTTTGAAAAGACGGGCAAAACCTGGATGTGAATTCACGTTAGCTGCCAAGTAAACAAGTCTCTAATTAGCAAGATATCGTGTTCAGATACTTTGGCAGCAGCTGTGACGTATCAGACAAGGAAATGCAGAAGTGTTGCTAAAACCTGAGCTGCAGGGAGACGGCACATAAACCATCAGCATGCAGGAGGCCAAAACAGGTCAATGTGGTAAAACGCGGGCTGAGGATCCACTCCAGGATCAGCCCAGGACCGCAACTGTACTAGGAGCCAATCACAGAAGTGTCTTTAATTCAATTCAATGTTATTTATACAGCGCCAAATCACAACAAACAGTCGCCTCAAGGCGCTTTTTATTATAAGGTAAAGACCCTACAATAATTACAGAGTAAACCCAGCAGTCAAAACGACCCCCTGTGAGCAGCACTTGGCGACAGCGGGAAGGAAAAACTCCCTTTTAACAGGAAGAAACCTCCAGCAGAACCAGTTATCTTCTCCCCTGAATATAACATAGCTTTGACTTCTTTATGAAAGACCCACATATTTACCTGGACACCCGACTGCGAGCCGCTGAAAACGTTTACTTTATTTTCCACTACTTTGCAGGAGCTCTACGTGGTTTTCACCATTAGAATAAATGTATTTTTAGATGTAATTGCGAAACACTCCATCATCCATCAGACAGAGGCGAGAAACAGCTGCGGAGAGACGACGGAACAATTGCTAATGCTGAACAGATGGAATTCCAATATTGTAGATAGGAAGTGTTTTCTTGCTGCTGGCAGTGAGGAATGATTGTTCTTGGCAACAAGGTGAAATAAGATGAGAGGAGCAGGAATGTATAATAGATCTCTAATGTTTATCCACACTGCAATTATCATCTTTAATGAACGGCAATAATATAATAATAAAAATGACAATGTTTGAGTCACAATTTCCATCGAATCTATGTAATAGAAGCTTATTACCAGGAACTAGAACAAACGAGTAGCATTTAAGTGTTTATCAGTAGGTATTGATCACTGAGGCATTGATCTTTACATCCAGAGACAAGGATTACATAGCAAACTCAGAGGTGTGTGTGTGTGTGTGTACTGCAGTACCCATGTTGCATCACATGGAGACACAGCTGTGTGCTTTTGTATGTGACACTTGAGACAGATGAAGGATTGTATTTCTCAGCGTGCAGCTTAATGTTCACACTCTGTAATTCCTCGGTGTCGAGAATAGCCCAGCCTTCATGTGACATGCACTCAAGGCTAAATGCATCAGCAGTGAATCACAAGTGTGTCATCTCAGAAATGAATGCCACATTTTTGTCTCCGGATGCAGACTTCCTAATTCCTGCCGGCTACAGTAAATGTGACTGCAGCACACCCCACATCTCTTGATTTACATTTGAACTCCGTGAAAGCAAGTCTGCCTCCGTCACCGTGGCACCAAACACGTGCAACATATGATGATGCTTCATTAGTCTGTAGCGACCGCACCCTTAGCATGGCGCTATCACAGCCGTACACGCTATGGATGCAGCTTGCAGAAGGAGCTCACCAGTGTTAGCTGGTGCTGTATGTGTGTCGTCTAACCCATGAAAGGAAACTGCAAAGAATAACAACGACATAAGCTCTACATAAAGAAAGCCTTCCTTCTATATGATGAACAGAAATCATTGTTATTGAAACGTTGCCTTGATTTGTTGGAACAGTTACTTCTAATGCTCACATGCTGCAGCTTTGACAGTGTAAAGCAGGCTCTCGATTACCTATTCAAAGAAATACCTTCTTTGGTATTAACAGCCACAGAAAAGGAAGGGTTACTCAGCTCTCCAACTTGTGGATGCTAAATTGAAACAGCAGTGGTCGGCCTCTCCGTGCCTCCACGCGGTGAGTGAGCAGAACGCAGCGACGAGCCGGTGTTTGAGGAGGAAATCAAAAGGTTGTCGCTGCTCAGACTCAGATGACTGAACGTGCATGAGCGTTTCCCAGCACCAGCAGTCACACTGCTGGATGCATTCTGGAGTCTTTGAGTAGCAGTGGATGTCTGTAGGGTTTTTGACCTTAATTTCACATTGATTTTCCTGCTGTTACATCAGCGGTGAGCGTGATTGAGAAAGTTACTGGGGCAGATTGTGCTGTAAGCCCTGGGCATTATGGCTTTAGTAAAGTTTCTTAGAGTTTCCTTCCTAAAATGACTGAAAGCAGTTATGAAAAGGGGGGAATCTAAATCAAAAGGGGAAAACAGAGCAGACCTGATGTAGCTGTATCCGAGTACTTAAAGTAAAGCCTTACAGAAAAGGGGTCACCAGCTGGATGTTGTTTTTCAGGGGTCAAGAGGAGATACTTTACATCACATTAAAACAAATAGCAAGTGGGGAGAAAAACCTTTAGGAAATGCATTACAATAAGCATCCTAAAATGTTTTGTAAGCCATCAGTTTGACAGAAAAGAGCAGTTCTGCATCAGCAATGCAGAGCAGCTCACGTAGCTTCTCTGACATACTGTCTTAGCCTTTGATGTAAGCACAAGTTTCTAACTGTCTTTCTCCATTTTCCCCTCCTCTCTTCCTCCCCACCTTCCCCACTCTCTTTTCTTCTTCCGTCAGGGTGAAGTGGGACCCAGGGGATGGAAAGGAGAGGTTTGTCGAATTAGACTTTGCGGTATTAGATATAATCCATTCTGTCTTATTCTGCACCACAGTGAGAAGCCCTGTCAAGCCTGCATGGCTGCTATAGAAGACTTACAGAGCCAATACCTTCAGGCCTGCAGAAATCTGGGCTCCCGGGCAAAAATATACATCACAAAAGGACTCTTTCTTTAAGATGCACACATCTGCAAATCAAACACTTACTCTACTGTCTGCAGAATTACAATTTAAGGAGCTACAACTTCTTTCGGTTGCTGCCATTTGTCCGACATCAAAACGTATCTGCTGTTTCATCCCTGCTAGTCACCGAGCCTCCTTTGTTACTGTACTGTACCCATACCTTTGCTTCCAGATGGATTTATAAAAACTAGCTTCTCTTTCCTGATAAAAATCATCATTATCAGGTGAACAACTGTAGCTAGCTTGCTAAATTCCTGGTTAATCACACCTTGACTGTTACTGTTTCCAACTGTCCTGATCTGAATGAAGAAGGCTGTGACTAACGACTACAGCATGAAGACTGAGGAAAAAGCTGCATGCAGAAGAAAGTTGCAGTGTCACCATGTTTCCAGCCCCGGGAAGTCAAACAGTGCTGCTTCTGTCAGAGTTGCTGGTGTGTCAAAGACTGCCGACGCGACAGGCCGCTGCAGCACTGGACTCCAGCTGGAGAAAGTTCGAAAGGACGAGGAGTGACGGAGCACCAAAGATTTTAACCTTTGCAATAGATGGTGGCTCAGGCGTGTCAAACTCGCGAGCCGCTTCCGGCCATTTTTAATGCCAATTCTCGACCTGAAGTAGGGGGCGTGGCCGGAAGCGGCCCGCGAGTTTGACACGCCTGTCTGTTCTTGCAACATGAATGTTAATGAAAAACCAAATGTCCATATGTGGCAAGTTGTGAGTAATTCCAGTCTCACTGCTGCTGAAACAGGTGTGTCAAGGCATCAACGCAGACCTTGTGCATACCTCATGGATACTGGGCATATTGATATGCATGTTAGCATGCTATGATGTTTTATGTTTGGATGAAGGCCAACTGCTGTGTTGGGTAAAATCAGCAGCAGCCCAGGTAGCATCAGATGATTTCCGTTGCACTTTCACTCTTGTTGCCTATTGCATGATCTTCCAAACCCCCTTCATACTAATCTTGCGTATAAAGTGTCTAGGAGTGCTCAGAGATAGTGTTTACTGTAAAAGAGCCTCAGTTTTACTGTTTCTTCTTTTGGAGTGAGACTCTTTTTGTCGTCTCTGCTTCAGAAAGGAGTGACAGGTGATTTGGGCCTCAGAGGGCCTGGTGGGACGAAGGGTGACATGGGCCACATGGGTGTCACTGGTCCCAGGGGATTTCCTGGCCAGGATGGATTGCCAGGCCAACCAGGCCAGCCGGGGTATCCTGGGAAACCTGTAAGTGTGCCTCCCGTCTTAACTGCTGTTAACAACAACAAGAAAGGGCAGTGAAAGATACAGGCTGTGATTTCCTGCCACCACTGGAGAGGCTGTTTGGGGGTTGCGGTGACACAGCTGTCAGTGTGTGTGAGCTAAAGGAAGATGGAGAAGTGAGCAGAGAGAAGCTCCTGTAAATCTGCAGGCACGAGCTCGGGCATGTTTTCCCAGTCCCAGAGTGGCTTTAGCTGAATCAAAGTGTAATTGTGTGTTCCAGGGCAAGCCTCCCTCAGATGAACATCTTTTAAAGCTCTGCACTGACGTTCTGCGTAGTAAGTATCTGTTTTTATGTCATCTGCGGTGAAAGCATGAGCGCCACACACACTTCACACAATCAGCTTCTAATTACAGCAAACTGGCAAATAGCTTCACTCTCCTGAACATTTAAGGGACTTTTTTCGGTCTTAATTAACACAGAGCATGTTGGGTAATTTCCATCACTCACCTTATTAAATGTTAATAATAAATCACCTACTTCCTGTTTTAGCCTTTGACCTTTTGGCCTCCTTTCTATTCCGAGCATAAAAGACAATAAAAGATGGATGTAGTGATGTCACCCACTGCCTTGTGAAGTCCTGTGGAAGTGAGCATTTCCAAGGTTGGACCTCAGTGTTTTGAACCTGGATGACGAAGGGTGGACGCACGCATTTGCACTTTGAGAGTCCCGGATTCGGAATCTCATGAGGGGACCGTTTGTTTGAATTTGAAAGCTTGTGTAGCAGCAACTGTATTTTTTGTTTAACAGACGTTAAGCAGCACTGCCTCATCAAACACATCTGAAAAAGTATCAATTCAATAAAAGAAAAAGTCTTAAAATATCTTATTTTTCCTAATTGGGTGTAGATAAATGAAAATTTTAGCATGTTTAGGACCGGTTGAAATTAAAGTAAAAATCAAGCTGGTTCTTGATTAAATATTGCAGTGATTTGACTTATTACAAAGCTACTTTTTGTTCATTGGTGCTTTTTTAAGTAAGTATTAAAGAATTTAACAAACCCATCCAGGTGTTTTCATGGCCTAGGTATTCATTTCCAAAAGTGTCCCGAAGTCCAACAGAGGAGCTTCCAGCAGTGAGAGCATCATGGTTCAGGCTCCCTGATGCTTCCTGTGGTCAAACAATGACTCGGAGGATCCCGGCCTCTCAGAGCTCAGCTGGCAGAGCGGAGGACTAATGCTCGCTGTCACAAAGTATTCTGAAAGCAAGCTCCTGATTGGCTACCTAACATTGAAAAGAGTAGCTTCATTTAAAACTAACAGCCACAATCAGAACTGAGGATTACTAGGCTGTCACATACTTCTATTCTAAAAAGATATATCTATCTTTTCTGTGTGCTTGAATAGTGCAGCATTATATTGTTAGTCTGTAAAGAAAACAGCTTTGATAAATATTCTAACAGATTATTTAGCGTCTTCTGGCTGTGCCCTACAGACCAGCTGCCGGCACTTCTCCAGACCCTGACTCCTCAGTCTAGCTGTGAACCCTGCCAGGGTGCAAAGGGTCCTCCAGGTGAGCCGGGAGCACCGGGACCCAAAGGCTCCGTGGGAACTCCAGGCTACCCTGGCAGAAGTGGTGCCCCCGGTTACCCAGGGCCTCCTGGAATGCAGGGCCCCGCGGGCCTCAAAGGTTTGATACGACACAGTTTCTTAACTGCATTAAGCAGCACCTGAGGACAGGTTTGTGTTGTCTGTACGCCCCCTCTACTGTTGACTTCTGCTCCCTTCTGGCTTCTCACCCTGATGTAAACAAGGCAATAAGTAACAACACGCCATCACGAAGAAGAGATGGGACAAAATTTATCACTGCTTTCATCAACAATTAATATCAAAACAGTGTCAATGATGAACAAATTGGATGTGTTGATGTTCACTGTAGCCCATAAAACAAGATCATTAAACAAGCGAACATCAGTGAAAGTCAGCAGAGCAAAAGACAACAAATTCTGCAAAGCCATCTCAGCGAGCTGTCTGTGATTTATCACCACTTCAAGGCAGAGAGTGGCTAATCAGCTGTGGAAGATCCCACTCCACTGCTGTGCAGCATTTTAACTTATTAGGCCCAGGCATGCAGCGACTTTGGAGGTGTCACAGTTGGTTGAGAACACTGAAGGAAATCTGTGTCCTGGCTGTTCCCACGGCCAAAGTGCAGGTGACTGTACAACTGTCAGTTTGTTTATCAGCCGTCATCCAAAGGCACTTTGCAGCTCGATGAAATTTCTTCAGTTGTTCAGTGCTGGATAATGAGGCTCAGCCTGGGCGACCACTCAGACTTTCTGTGTGATGTCATGTCACGGAGGTGCTGTATGTGATTTATCCTCCTGTTTGTCAAGATTTGTCGAGATTACGCAAAAACCATCGAGCTGAATTTCTCAAACCTTTAGTGGAGAAATGTGCAAAATAAGAATCACGTTGAAAGGAAATTTTCTCTTTTTAGCAAGTTGACTCACTTTTGGAGCCAGCCTCTAGTGGCCAGCATAGGAACTGCACCTGTTGACACCATTTCTTTTTTTAACCTATTTAGGAAGTTATCACTTGCATGGAAAACAGGGATAAAATAAACCCAGGTTTTCCAGGAACCATAGCGTCTTTGTTCCTGCAGCTCAGTCTGACACAGACTCCTGAGGTAGTTTTTAACCGCAGTCCTATCATACCCATAGGTGACATGGGACCCAGAGGATTCAAAGGCAGCAAAGGAGAGGGACACTGGGGACCACCAGGACCACCTGGACAGCCAGGTATGTTTAATTGTGCACATATTTCCCTGCTAACTGATATTACTATTTAATTGCCCAACAATCTAATATTCACCTTTGCCAGGAATTTTACCACCAAGTTCTGACATTTTGTAAAATGCATGAACGCTGCATGTTGTCTAGATTTTTAATAAGTACATGCTTTAAGTAGGAGACATGCTGAGGAAGAAGAAGCAAAGTTATAGAAAAAAATTGCAGTTATTCTCTGAGGGGGACTCATGTGCTGTTCATGTGCTATTTTTAAAAGCCAAATTGATCTGAGCATCTGAATTTCTTCACACAAATGAAGCTGAACACAGACGTTTTTGTCATTTCTTGCTTTTTTATCTTTTCTTATTACTGCAGGGATCCAGGGCCCTCGTGGCTTTGATGGAATCGGCCATCCAGGCAACCAGGGAATCCCAGGAAAACCAGGCCCACCAGGAGATCCTGGTAAACGGGGGGGCCCAGGACTTCCCGGGGTTTGTGACATCTCTCTGTGCTATCAGACCTACAATCTCAGGGAACATTACAGCAAAGGACCGCACATCTGATGACGTGAGCGAGAGGGAGGCTGACTCCTTTAAGGCACACCCTGCTGACTCCTTTAAGACAGAGATGTCTGCTGCCAAGGCAGATGTAGCCTCATTAGCTGAGATAAACAGAAATGGGCAGGGTATTGATTCATGATCATTGAACTGAAGATCAACGATGGTCAGCAGGCCAGTGTTTTAAACTCCTAAAGTGTAAGTAGTGAATTCTAAATCCTGATTGAGTCAGATGAGCACAGAGTGACTGAATTGCATTGTTTTTGTCAATGTAGGCAGCAGGAGAGCTGAGTATCTGAATAATAAATATAGCTACCTCCTTGTTTACCTGATTTACTGTTTAAGTTGGTGATACAGACGGCAGACGTGACTAAAACCCCTCAAGGAATATATATAACATACAGGAACTGAAATGTGGTAAAATCATAATTGCTATATTTGGGAAAGTGTGGAATTATATTTACGTCATGCACAAGAAGACACATAATCACTAGCAAACAATTCGGTTTCACGGGTGCAGGTATTCAGCACCACACGCTGTTAAAGCAACGTGTGCGTGTAGAAGCGCACAAGCAGTAGGAGTGTCTGCACTCTGAATCCTGCTCACTGGGATGACTTTTGTGTCCCGGAGGAAGAGTGGTTACTCTGGTGGACAGTTCAGGTTACTGCACCGTGTTACACTGTGGCAGAAAGTACTGTATTTGTTTATTTAGAAAATAACGTTTGCCAAATCAAGCATCAGCAGTTATTGTTACTGTGCTGCAGCAGGATCCAGTGTTGGCCCAGCACTTTGTGTTTGGATTTTCTCTGTTAAGTGTTAGCATGCTTTCTAATGTCGGGCTCCTGGTTTGACTCCTGGTGGACGTTTTGGTTATTTTTGTGTTTCATGTTTTCCGTCTGTCCCTATGTCAACATCTTGTGTCTTAGTCCTGGTTTCCGCTTCCTGTTTTATTTTGGTACGTCTTGTTCCTTGTGCAGTGTGTTCAGTTTTGCTTCCCCTGGTCTCGATAGTGTGATTGTGCTCAGCTGTTCCCCTTTGTCTTGTTACCCGTGTTACCTGTGTTACCCGTGTTACCTGTGTTACCCGTGTTACCTGTGTTACCCGTGTTACTCGTGTTACCTGTGTTACTCGTGTTACCTGTGTTACTCGTATTACCCGTGTTACCTGTGTTACCCGTGTTACCCGTGTTCACCCATTCATACAAGCACTTTTTCTACACCAAAGTGATCTAACATTCACACTCCAACGAACACATCGGAGAGCAACCCGGGCTTCAGTATCTTGCCCAAGGACACGTTGGCCTGCAGACTGGAGCAGGCAGGGATCAATCTTTAGTAGATGCTCTGCCTCCTGAGCTACAGCCTCCTCAGGTGTGTGGCTTTTCCCTGTGGTCTGCAGGTCCAGGGCAGAGACTGGAGTCTACAGCAGACTTAACTAAAGGTAATCTGCTGGTTAGCTGCACCAGCCATAAAGACGTACCAGTGTGATGTAGTTCAAAGACCCTTTGTGAATTTCCCAACTATGGGACTAATAAAGACCCCTTAAAACTAGGATCTCCGAACACTGGTCCAACATTCGCAATCATGATAAAAAAAGCTCAGTCGCTACACATTTTACACAGGCTT
>VOQJ01044092.1:0-18591 GCA_015052665.1 Apistogramma diplotaenia
CAAAAAAATAACCAATAGATTCACAACATTAAGACACTATCAGCCTGATAACAAAAATATGGCTGATTACATGTTTAAAAATTTGTGGAGCTGGATCATAGGAGTGTCAAGCCATGGATCAGATTAAGCCAAAATATCATCAGAGCACAGAAAATACAAAGAACAGGTTTGCGTTCCTGCTTGCTAACACTTCAAAAACAGTGTGGAATTAAGTCCCAACAAAAACCATATAGGGACATACAGAGGTGCTTCACGTTACAAACCAGCATTTCAGAAACGCTGCACGATGTGGATGTTTGAGTGTCATAACCCTGAATCAGTTAAAAGTAACAGGTTCATGTTTACTTGAAGATGCAAGTGGCTTTTGCGCGTGTACATTCTTTACATTAATTTTAAATATTTGTGTGTTCAAATAACTGCAACTTTAATAAGGAAAGAAACTTTCATATGAATAATAAAGGAAAACGACAAATATTTTACAGTTTTTTTTATTTTTGGTGGAATGAGAGCTTCTGTTATGTACAGTAGTGGACAGAAACAAATGTTACAGAAATTATAAATATACTCTTGCTCCATCTGGTGATACTCAGTACTGACTGTCACGCAGATAATTATTTAATATTCATTCAGCCCTGCCCTTCCCTTTATAAATCAGTACAAGGTGAGAAGGTGTGGAGGACAATTAATATGTAACCAGACTGTAATTTAAAAACAAAGTTTCCAGATCAACCACCTCCTGATGTCTACTGGGTAATGAATGGGTGGGACCAAAAGAGAAAAGCAAAGGTTGGATGGCTGCCTTTGCTGTCACACCAAAATGTGGACAATCCATTTTTCACTCTTGTAGAGATGAGAGGAGGAAGGTGAAGAAAGGCTGAGAAAGAACAGGAGCATATAAATGGGACACACGATGCAACTAATCATCTTAGAACCTGAGCCAGTACATGGCGCTGCGCATTCTGTTGTAGTCGGGTAACTGCTCAATGGGGCCTGGTGGAGAAAAGAAGGAGGGACAGATTAGAGAAAGTCATACCAGCATTCCTTGCTGGGAAGGGACTAGAAATACAGCAGAACTCACCAACAGCAGCCACAGCAGGACACTTATCGTAGATATATTTGGAGCAGACGTCACGCACCACCTTGGGGGTCACAGCCTGAAAGAAGAGATGCAAAGTTAAAACGCTTAACCTGGAGACCTTAGAAGACTTAGCCAGTCTGAAAAAGTGTTGCATGATGCTGTGAAGACAGAGCATCACAGTCTTATTGTCCTTCCTGTGCAAAGCTCTCACTGAGCGGAAACTTACATCAATCCGAGCATCCCACTCTGCTAGAGGAATACGTCGCTCATAGTTCAAAATGTGTCTGCCGATGTCATCACAAATCGGTGTTGTTCCTAGAAGGTAAATTATAATTCATTAATGTGGAAGGAGTCAGAGTTCTTACAGAAATAACACTTTCATACTTTTTCTGTGACGAGTTTGTGTTATAGGATGGCAAGCCTGTGTGAGTCTTCTGAGCATGTATGACTGGGCAGTCTCTTATATTCATTCTGCTGCTTAACTATGAATCCAAACATTTAGTCTCAATGAACTATCATCCACGGCAGGTACCGCCACACTGGGCCCTGATCTCACTACTGGGCCGTTTCCCCACCACAGGAACCAGCTGGCTTTTTTAGGGCAGCAGCTTTGTGTGCATTTTGAAAGTAGGTGCTTTCTGTGGGATCTCTTTTAGGTCATTTATGGAAGGAGGCAGGAAAAGTAAAAAACGTAAAAAAATAAAATTACTGGATGAACAAAGACAAAGAACGACACAATTCTGCTTTGTCCAAAAACATCACTCATAAAATTCATCACACAGGTGACAACAAACAGCAACAAGCTTGCTTCCCTTCACTGCAGGTTTTGAACTCTCAGCTTCAGTTACATTCATGACTTACCTTCTTTGGAATTAAGCTCACAAAGTGGTTGCAAAGCATTTATGTTAGTAATGAATCCAAACGACTAATTTGATTCAGTGCACCTTGATATGTACCCGTTCCTGACATTACAGTGAACATAGCTAAAAGATTTGTGCAGAATTGCACGTGTCAATCTGTGGTTCTGCAAAGAGCCTAACCTAAATCCCACTTCTATTAAATCATATCAATCATTTTGTTACTAAAAGAAACAGAGGTTTAACCTCTAAACTTGCAAAAGCACAATTATAATCCTGAAACAGTACTGATCCAGATCCTCATCTTTTTTTTAATCTACCTACTGTTGTGAAAGGAATAAAAGTGCAGGCATAAAAAGCAAACAAGCATATTATTCTTATGTTAATGCTACCTAGCCAACTTGCTATCATGAAAACAATACTACAGCAAGTGGTGGAGTCATTACACAGTAAAACAATTACAAGGTTACTTTCCAGGACAACTCAAAAAGGATTTTAGGGCTTTATTCACCTTAGTTTTTAGGAGTTAACAGAACTTGAAAACAGGTCTAAAAATTTCAGATTTTCCAGGGTGTGTGAAAACCGAATGTGTGTAATGCATGCCAGACATTATGTACCATTGAGCTGTCCAACCAGGGTAGCCTTCAGAGCATTTCGGCCCCTGGCAACATCACTCTCTGTCACTGTGGTGCACAGATTCATCCTGCGGGGAGCAAAACATGAAGGAAACATAAATGCGGAAATTAAACCTTTAACGACAAAGTACAACAAATCACATTGACGTCCATTGTGCATCTCTCTGTCCTGGAACCATTACTGACCAGGCATTCTGGGACCAGTGCATCATGTCTTCAATGTTTAACTTATCGGTCACAAAGTAAATGCCCAGCAGGCCGGTGTCACTGTAGGAGGAGTGGAAGGCCTGGAAACTCTGACACAGGTTGTCCTCTACTGCCAGACGGGCCAGGCGGCTGCTCAGGTGCTGCATGTGACAACAGGGTTATTATATGTCTGCTTCATAACTAAAGAGGAACTCCAGAATCCAGCTTTATGTTAAGACATACATTTCTGTTTTTCAGCTGATCCACTTTTGTGTATCTGATAGTAACTGACAGTATAGTAAGAGTAAGAGTGCTACTAATGCAAAATATATACTTTTTGGTTTTTTTAAGTCAGTTTCTTAGTAGACATAAAATCTTGGCAAGAGCCTCTTTTCTGGGTTTAATTCTCAGGTTTGACAACTCATATATGCTGCCACGCCCAAATGACAGTAAGAATAGCAGAACAGCATCCCACCCCACCCCCCATGTGACAAACTTTTTTTTTTTAGCTTAAAACAGGTAAAGCTTAAAGGGGACAAAACCAAAATGGCATCATTTTTGGAGCTATTTCAATATTTCGGTTACATTTTCATAATTTCTTTTCTATGCTGTGTAAAGAAAATAAAACTGTATTTTTTCCAACCTTTCCACCTCCGTAGGTAAGGTCATAGCTGCCAATGATGGCATTGGCCACCATAAGGGGCACAATGTCTGGACTAGCAGCACTAGCACCCTCCACGGCGATGGCAATGTGTGCCAGGGGCAAAGCATCGTCACGCATACGGACCTGAGCAGAGGCAGAATGGGAATAGATCAACAAAACCATTTACCATGAATGTGAACCGTGCCTCATTCTAAGTGAGAGGCATATTCATTTAAACATGAACATTCATAAAATATTCACAAAAAACAAAATACAGGTACTGAAAAAATGGAACTTTAATGAACTTTAACACATCTCACCTCACTGCCAGTAAACCGGCAGGGTGACAGCACAGGGACAGCATCTCCTTCGTACTCAAAAGACAGTCCACTGAAGTGAGACTTGGCCAAACCAACCAGCTCGTCATGGCTCACGCCTGCAGAGGAAACATCAGATGTGTTGTCAAGCCTTTCAAGGACGAGTAGAACACCACAATCATAACGGCTCCTAACAGTGCAAGAGGAAGAAGACCTACCTCCAGCAGCAGCCAGCACCATGCGAGGAGCTTTATAGTGGCTGTTGATGTAATCCACTAAATTCTGGCGAATCAGATTCCTGGGAACATCGAATAAAAGGTTGGTCATTAATTTACGTAAGGTGTGATGTTTTGTGCCATGTTAGTTCAAAAAAATATACAGGCCATTAGAATTGTGCCACAGCATATCATCTGCATCTATGTTCCCTACTGCAACCAATAAAGGCACAAGCCCAGGCAGCCCCGGATGATGGCTTAGTAAAGGGAGCTACTTCAACAACCTCCGAAAAAGCACAGGACTTTGCAAAATATGCAAGAAAACTGTTCATGCTGAAACAGGGAATGACGAACGTGTTTCACCACTTCAAGCAAAAACACGCCATCGAGTACAACCAGGCTATGAAGAAGGAGATACTTTCAGCTGGTGATGTGCAACCCAAATGTAAACAAATACTCCACTGAGTGTCGCTGGAGCACCCACTAGCTGCACTCCGTATAACGGAAAGACCAAAGGGTGACGGAAATGACTGATGAGGTTATACAGTGGAAGAGCAGACTTTAAGCAGCTGGTTAACAAGTCTGACCCCAAAATACAACCCAGGTAGAAAACATGTTTCGGTTTGATTATGTGACAGCACTGTGCACGCTCCTGACGAGTTACAAGGTTAAGTTACTTTTGTTATTGTTAAACTAAAGTGTTAACCAAGTTATTTCATAATTTTCCTACTTCCATTTGTCAGATACTGCTCTGTAACTCTATGCTGCTGGCACCTTGTTTCAACAGATTGACACTTTAAATTAGGAAGTGTAACATCAGTGACTGGAAATCACATTCATGGAAAAGAAGGATGGAAAATGGCCTTCATTTCCTTGCATTAAAATATTCAATATTTTTATTTATATAGCAGAAATTTTATCATATTTTTTCTTGAACAATGACCCCCTAAATGCTATTATGGTGACAGTGTTTTTGTTTTGTTTTTACTGACAGCTGTTCTAAGACATAGATAATCTAAAGATCCATAAGAATACAGCTCCTCCCACCTGGCACTGCTGGAGGGGCCCAGCACACTGCGTCCCAGAGGAGTCCCCTGGAAGGCTGTGGCATGGAGCAGGTCCAGGCAAACTTCCTGCAGGTTGCTCTCAACTTCCTCCAGCTCACGCAGGACCACACTCCTCTGCTGCTCAATTTCTGCTTCGTTCAGAGAGCAGCTCTGCACAACTTCTGACAGCAGCTCCACGGCTGGAAAACACAGAGGTCATAACTAAGAGGAGAAATGCACACTTTGCAGAAACCTTGAAAGCAGGATTTTCTTTCTTCACAGTATAGCGCTAACAAAGTGTAAATCTGTGGTGTATAACTGCACAGCTGACTTATTCTTCAATATTTTATCTTACAATGATGCCTTTGCAATCACTGCATTAATATTAAAACTATAGAATGATCTGTTTATTTTAATGCTTCTCACCTTTAGGCAGGTCTTTGGTCAGGGTCTTCATATAGTATGCAGTGTGCTCCCGGGAAGTGTAGGCGTTCAGGTGAGCACCCATAGATTCCACCTGCTGCTCCAGGGCTGTTTGAGGGTGCTTCTTGGTTCCCTGCAGCCAACACAAAAGATGTTTATGAAAGGAACCGTGTAATGGCAACATCTGTCATGTTGAAGATATAAATTCAGCTTAAATTGACAAAAGGTCCTGTCGGATAGCAAAGGTCATTCACTTCACTGCTGCCTCAGCAAGGTGGCCTTAAAGTCCAGTGACGTCATTTGTATGCAACACAAGTCCAGATACAGGGCTGTGGTGGAAAGCACACTTGCTTACAGAGAGGAAAATTATTTCATCCTCAATATACAAAAAAAACCAAACAAGCAAAATTACCATCAACATCAGGAAGAAAGCCCCTCAACTGCACCCCTTCACCATCAGAATGACTGAAATGGTGAGAGTGGACAGCCCCAAGTTTCTCTGGCTTCTTGTGTCATCTGATCTGAGTTGGACAGCAAACAGACACTGTGAAAAAGACTCAGAAGCTTCATCAGACTGCTCGGGAAGGCTGGGTTGAGCTGGGTTTTCCTGAGTGTGGTTGGAGTGGGGAGTTGCACTTCATGTTATGCCCTGGTTCCCCTAGGCTGGGATGTAACAACGTGTCTAATGCTGTGTCACTACTACAGCTCTGTAGCTCTATGCTCCTTTGGCCACAGTCAGGCTGATGGCATCTGTTAACTCAGAGTAAAGAACTGTTTACAACCAAAATCCACTGTGCTATTATTTTTATACAACTAAAATCTAATGTGCAATATTTTCTCTTTAAACAACACTCACCGGTGCAATATCTGTTGGTCTACATGTGCAATATGCACTTCATTATCTGTATCATTTTCACTGTGCTCTACAGCACACTGTCTCACTGTGGGATAATTACTGAGCAATAACTGCTGTCAGACAGTTTAAAAGGAAAAAAATGTTCACATTGTCCCTCAAACCGATACACTGTAATATATATTTATTAGGAGTACCAAGTAAGAAATTCTCATCCTCGTTATAATTAAATAACCTTTTTTAAGTTCCTAATTTTATTTTTATATGTGTTGCATGGTTATTTGTTATTTCCTATTTTTATATTTATATTTTATGCTTTCATTTCTATTTTGGCCTGTCACTCGAGAGCTCAAGAATTCCTATGTCCCCAAACCTTGTGTGAGAGTAGAAATGGGAAATCAAGTCTCTTAAATCAAAAACACAAGCAGTTGCTGTGTCTGGCTTCCTTTGGATTCTGTCGTCAGTGTTGATTAGTGTGCAGTCATTTCACTCATTGCCTGGATTAAAAATGGTAGGTTTGATTCTTGTGAAGGAGTCACTGTCATGACTCAGCTAATGACATCACAACCTGGCCAACCAGTGGCATGCAACCTGTTGATGTCACATTTTCAGCTCAACTCAGCACACTTGGAACACCAATGGAGTAGGTACTAAAAAGGACCTGGTACCATGTACTACCACCTAATGAAAAACCCTAAAAAGCGAGCAGAGTCGAGTCGGGCTGAGTAGGTACTAGTGGAAAAGCGGCACAACTCTACCTTGAAAGCCATGTGCTCCAGAAAAAAGCCTGCTCCATTGTTCATCTCACTCTCATAGCGACTGCCTGCGCTGATCCACAGTCCAACCTGTGACAGAGAAAGCAGAATGAAGATGCTGAAGCGTAAATTCAATTCAATTCAATTTATATAGCCCAAAAATCACATCAGTCGCGTCAAGGCACTTTATATGGTAACGACCCTACAATAACAAGAGAGGAAAAACAATTAAGTATGTCTTTCATCTGCTTGAACAAGTTCAACTTATAGCATAGTTTATAATGTGTTCTTACAGTGCATGTAGCATGTCCCGTCTCCTCAGATGCTACTCTAAAGCCATTGTCCAGCGTAGTAAGACGTGTTTCAGGGGCTCCTAACAGACTCTGGGCGTAGCTTACTGAGGCCTGTCCACGCCTCAAAGACAGCAGGATGGGCTGGAGACGATACAAATGCAAAAACAAAAACATTAACAACAAAAAAAGGACTTTTCTGCTTAACTCTTTGTAGAACCACTCTTATATTTTCTTATACTATATAACATTAAGTTGTAATAACTCTTTTTCGGTAGGTGACCCAAACCAATCTCCTGCAAGTTCAAAAGTATTCTCCTATTAACTGTAGCTTTTAATTCAAATGACTGCATTTTTCACTTTGCCAAAGCCTTTTTCTGTTTTTACAACTATTTTGCCTGACATTCAAAAAACATGATTTCCCTTGTATCCTACTCACAGGTAATAAATATCAGTTAACCCTAAACCAGAAGTATGTGGGATCTGTTTTCAGTCCACTATAAGGGGTCACAGGAAGAGGACACTTTGAATGCAGTAACTGGTTAGTAGTAATAGTAATCCAATGCTGTGGATACATCCACTAGCAAAACAAAACTATGAATTGGCACAATCGTCACCATCTGCTGTCCAAATGACAAAAAAGAAATGTAAATCTATGTTAAAAAAATCACTAAAGCCGTGGCTTTCTGACAGTACCGGTCTAATGGTGTCAGGGGCCGTCACACGTAAACAGACTGTACTGGAAACATGACTGGAGTTGATACAACAAATATAATTAAACTGGGTGCTATTACGACGTTTTCAAGTTACTTTCGAGGTGACATGAAAGCATTTCAGACACAACAGTAACAGTCGCTAACCTATCGCGGTTAGCAGGAGTCTTTGAGGGCAAGTGAGGACAAAGTGCAAATGTAACCTTGTGAATGACCAAATGTAACTAAAACGACGGCCAGACTGTCTGAAGTAGCTTTGATAAAGCAGACAAAGTGCTCTAAGTGGTTGTTATAATATGTATTGATTCATAGGCCAATTGACCTTGCAGTAACTGCTAGCTAACTAATGCTAACCGGTTAGAGCCTCTCCATTGCTGTACAGCGGGCAGCATAGATAGCTAGCTGCACGGCTAACAGGTAACAGAATACTATCAGTGGCGCGGAAAATAAACCCGGCGTTCCGCCTATATACTTCCCATTTTTAATCAAGTGTTCCTGCCCGACTTTCAAACAAACACTTACTCTGTGGGTTTTGGCAAGAGCTCGACCCACAGTGCTCCCCACTCGGCACACGGACGCAGCCATTTCTTCGTACGGTTACAGAAAGCAGTCTCGGCTGTTCAGGTTCTAGATTGGATCTACCGAAGGAACTACGCTATTATTGGGTCATATGTGGTGACGTTGGCGACAGCAATTCTGCTATTATTGGTTTACACTTAGTTAGCCGAAGCAAAGCAGCCAATCATAGCCGATTGGCGTTCCCGCTGATCCAATCTAGCACCAACCCAGCCCTGCCCCCCGTGTCTTCTGTCTTCTTCGCGAGGACTGCTCCATTTAGCTGTATGTGATTGCCGCCACCTGATCACTGTGCTATAATAACAGAAAGCTTAGTCTGCTTTCTTTTGCCATTTTCCTCCATCGCTGTTACATTTTGACACTTTCCTATAAGAATAAATTGAGTCCCGCTTTTCCATCAGTGAGCTCTTCAACCTGAACACAGGCCATCCTCAAGTCCATTCTCTGCCCTAATGAACTTTGTTGGTGCATTTCATCCTCATACTTCTTTACTGACCCTTTCATGATTATGCTGGGCTTTCCATATATAAAACTGCTAAAACTATAATTATCTAGTGTCCATATTGTTATAACATCTTATGCCTCTTCTGCTGTCACACATTTGTGAGTTACCGCACCATTATAGAGGTTGAAAGTAAAATACCATACCACGCCCTATCTACATTTAACAATGATCATAGAGTTTGGTACAAAATGTTGACAAAATGTATTGTGGATTTTAAAAAAGTGAATGAAAAACATGAGACAAACATGAGATCCATTAAATTCAAGCTTAAATGTGAAGTAGGTTTTAGAAAACCTGCAAAAACAAAGAGCTTACAGTTTGTCAATTCTTTGCTCAACAAGCTTCCCTTTGAATATTTTTAGGCAGTTTAGGAGGCAAAGGTCGATGTTGTTGCATCACTGCTGTGCACAGCGTGCTCTGTTCTCCCACCAAAGCACAGAATGTGGCCGGATTTGTGGCTGGCAGGTGAGGTGTGAAGGTTTTTGTGGGAGAGGAGGAGGTAGAAGAACACCTCTGTTGGTGTTTTTGAGCTGCATCCGTTAATGGCATCTTAGGAAGAGGCTTTAATTTTTTTTCTGCTGCAGGATTCTTGACTTTGACCTGGCCATGATGTCTTGGAACTGACTGAATGGATGACTTCAACAGAGGAAGTGGGCAGGGGCCTTTAACTGTGAAGCCCTCAACAAGCAGATTGACTCCTACATACTGAGGGACTTCCACGGCTGCCTAAAGATGAAAAATGACATCTTAAGGTCTTCATTATTGTCTACATTTGGGCAATTTAAATAGGCATGAAACATAAGGGGAAACTTGTTCCTTGCCTGTCTATATATGAGCTGAAAGTCTCCTGTGTTTGCACTGCAGTCAACTCTCCGGTCCAGGACGACTCGCAAAGTGTCCACCTGGACTGCAGCACAGAGACGAGCTGTCACTGGGGTTGATGGAGCCATGGTGGGACTAGAATTGATTTCTATTAACCACGGTCGCAGGTCACAACCTAAGAAATAAACATAATAAAGTATGTCACTCCTAATGGTTCTTTCATCATTTTCATGGTAAAATATTTATATGATATTTAAAGGAAATATATGCAGGGAAAGTATTATGAAATATAGTGTGTCATGTATGGTGGGCCCATCATACCCAACATGAAATCAGCACCGTAGAGCTCAAAGGTGTTTTTGCGTGACTCTATCAGATCCTGTGCTGTCTGTAATGTGTGGATCAGAGCGCTCTTCATTCCTGGGACCACTACAGTCTCCCACTGAGCTTCCTGGTCCTGGGTGCACAGAAACATCTTGAACTGGTCAACTGACCACATATTGTCTGCTGGAATGCTTCTGTGCCGCTGCAGGGAGGGCCTGAAGTGCTTCTGGATGGAATTGTTACACAAGTGCACAGAGCTTAAAGAATAAAAGACAAAATTAAACAAACAGAATGGTTAATGGACAGAGGTAGACTTTGTTATAGCAGGATATGGAACAGAGATGCACCAAAAATTACAGGCCACACACAAACTTAATTAAAAATTTCATGGCCTCTGCTAATGATGGTAAATATTAAATTCCATTCTTTCAAGTTACAGATCATAAAACATGACTGGTTAGTGTTAAGGTTGGGTTCAGGAAAAATAACTTAATAGAGAGCAGATATCTTAATATAAGAAAAAAGCTGTATGGAATATTTTTATAGTCATCTGTCAGCACTACAGTTTGAGCTTAAATTGTAAGAAAAACTACAGAAAAAGTTATGGTAGTTATTTGTCCAGACTGTTCTGTAATTACAGAAATCAGGAAACAGAAAATGTCCTTTTTAAAAATTTAGTTTTACTGTGAAGCCATCGTAAAAATGTTTCTATTGTAGTGACAAAAACAGGGTGCTAACAGGTGCTAAATGCATGATTTGTAAGTGTAAATCCTCTGGTTTTATATGCAAAAAGAATTATTGCTCTATCATATGTGGTTGCAATTCTATGGGCATTTAAAAGCAGCTAGCAGCTGGGAGCGCTGGCACCCCTGTCAGTCAAAAGGGGCTACTTCTGAATGGCACAGGCTCAACATGCTGGAAACATTCCTCAGATATTTTGGTCCATGTTGATATGACGGCATCACACAGTTACTGCAGATTTGTCAGCTGCACATCCATGATGTGGCTCTCCCCTTCCACCACATTCCAACAGGTGATCTGTTGGGCTGAGATCTGGTGACTGTGGAGGCCATTTGAGTGCAGTGAACTCACTGTCATGTTCAAGAACCCAGTTTGAGATGATTTGAGCTTTGTGACATGGTGCGTTATCCTGTTGGAAGCAGCCATCAGAAGATGGGTAGACTGTGAGCATAAAGGGTGTGGTCAGGCTATGGTGTGTGCCAAGTGTGACAAGAAAATGACAAGAAAATATCCACAGTTACACCACCAGCAGCAGCCTGAACGTTGATACAAAAGAAGATGGCGTCATGGTTTCGTGTTTTTTACACCAAACTCTGACCCTGCCATCTGAATGTTGCAGCAGAAATCATCAGATCAGGCAGAGTTTTTCCAATCTTCTATTGTCCAATTTGGTGAAGAATTCTTCAATTTTGGTGAGCTCGTCCAAATTGTAGCCTCAGTTTTAGCTGACAGGAGTGGCACTTGGTGTGGTCTTCTGCTACTGTGGCTCCTTCAAGGTTCAACATGTTGTGGATTTAGAGATGCTCTTCTGCATAACTTGGTTGTAACAAGTGGTTATTTGAGTTGCTGTAGCCTTCCTGTCAAAGCATTCCGACCTGACCTCTGGTATTAACAAGGCATTTTCACTCACTGGATATTTTTTTTCTTTTTTGGACCATTCTCTCTAAACCCTAGAATTAGTTGTGTGTGAAAATCCCAGAAGATGTTGAAATATTCAGACCTGGCAACAACAACCATTTAAGATCAGTTAAATCACCTTTCATAATTCTTCCTTTCCCTACACCTTTCAAATATTTCCAAAAATAAATAGACACATAAATACTGAGGATTCACACATTTCTCTTCTCTGAACTCAGTGAAGCACTTACAGTCTGTGCACTGTATCTTTCTATTTATTTGAAGTTTGCTGATTGCAGATGTGAGAATTTGGCTATACCCAGAGGAAACAGCTAACAGCTATTCAAATGATGCACAGATGTAAAATCAGATCTCCCGCCAAAAATCACATGCAAAATGATGTTGCCCTTTTCTGCCTTTCACTTCCTGTTTTTCTATTTTAACATTAATCTGGTTTCACATCTTCTTCTTTGTCTCAGTTTCCCCTTTTATGTTTAGCAATGTTACTAATCTCACCTGTCCATCGTATGTAGCGAGTAAGGCTGTGTGGAAAAGCGCAGGTAGCACTTTTTGTAGAACCACACAGTCAGAGGGTTCCAGTCGGTGACCAGAAACCACTGGCGCACATCAAACTTGGTTCCATGAATAAGAAAAGGGCGCTCCAGGTACTTCTGCACCACCCATTTGCTTTCCCTAATAAGGTTTGGATCACTGTCCACAAGGCTGAGGATCTGATCAAGACGATTAGCACATTTGATCCCTAGAAAGCAGGCAAAGCAGGTCAACCATGACATTGTCATTTATTATAGATATAGTCTGATTGTGTGTGACTTCTCACCTCTGCCTCTGGACTTTGCTCCAGGTTTGATGATCCAGATGTTATGTATGCCTTCTATCTCCAGTTGTGGATTGACCCTCTTCATCCTCTGCAGCATAGCCTTGCAGCAGGTCACTAAATACTCACTGCTCTCAATCTCTGCTCCATCACTGAGCAAGGACGCACAGAGAGTGGTACTTTAAATTAGAAGAGCACCTTGGTCGGCTAAAATGTCTGAACCACTGTCAAACATGCATATACTGATGTATACTCACTGAACAACAAGATAGTAACTGTCTAAAAACTTTGCCCACTCTTCCTGTGTAGGTGTGTGCTGTGTGTCCAAGCTTGTGTCGATGTCTCCGTGGTCCAGACTGTCCAGGAACTCCTGGCAAACTCTGAGTGCACTGTTGATCATTTGGGAAATATTCACTGGCCTAGACTGCCGTTTTCTTTGTTTCTTCTTATCTGAATGTACAAGAAAAAAAACTAATAGTGCTTCTTCTTTTTTACAGAGTAACTAAACAGTTATAAGAGGAAAAAAAGGTCATACCCTTAACAGCTTGTACGCTGTGGCTTATTCTCTCTCCCTGAACATCTTGGTCCCGCTCTACAATGTACTTCAGAAGACTGGTGCACGCAGTCCTCCTGTAGTCATCTGCACAGAGGTCAGAGATGAGTAAAGCAGAAATGCACTGGGGAAAAAAACATGAGAAAGAGTGAGATCTCACCAATGAAGTCATGCCTCTCATCCAGTGCTGCTAGTCTATAACAGCGGGGGAAGAAGGTATCTGGGTCAGCTGAATCAAACCAGTTCAGGTTCCTCAGATTCAAACACAAACCGGCCTGTCAGAGAAAAGAGAAGCAATGATGGGAAGCACGGAGGAGGATCTTACAGCTGTATGAAATAATGCCTGCAAATAAACGTACCTTAGTGGTGAAGCTGCCTGCCTTTGCAAAATGATTAGTCATCTGTTTCTTATGCAAGCTGTTAGTGTTGATGGCATCTCTACGGTTTGTCCAGTAGAAATAAACCATTTCATTCCGCACCAGGCGAGACTTAGAAATGAGCAGAGAAGAGAGATGGGATCTGAAACTGGGATTGGCTTTAATTTCATGCTAAGCACATTGTTGGTCTTACCATGAGATTATGTAGTCTGTCATGGTTTTGTTCTTTTTCAGGATCGTTTGAGTTATCTGAGAAGAATGACCGAATGTTAATATAATGATGGGGTTTACAGAGAGATCTATGATCAGTCACAAAGGAAACGTAAAAGAGTCACACTTCTAGCTCACCATCATCACTACCACTGTCCCCAGCATCATTTGAGCTGACCCTCCTCCTACTGCTTTGATGGTGGTTCACTCGACGGTTAGAGCAGACCATACGCTGCTCAACCCAACCTCTAGCCCTCAGTGCCTCCCTGATAACAGGATACCTGCCCTGGATAGAGAACACCCTATGCATCTGAGAGGACAGAGGGCAGACAGAAAACCAGCGGCTTTGTAATTGTGCATTCATGTGAACATATAAATGATTTGAATACACATTGAACACGCATTAGCTCACCTTGACAGCTTTGTCTACAAGAGCCTTGGCTTGTCTCAGCCTATCCAGGTTTAGAACAGGTAGGCTGACAAGAGTACGGCAAACTCTGGCCTCACGCTGGGTAGCTGGCACACCCAAACACATACAGTACACAATCACATTTCCATCATTGAAAAGGATGTGTTCATTGCATTTATTTGCTGGAGACGTATTGTTATTTTTTGTTACATGTTGTATTCATCTTAACATTTAACTGCTGTAACAAAGGAATTTCCCAACTTTGGGATAACGATTCAGTGAGAGCCCAGAGTGCACCTACTTGTTTGCAGGTTGCCTTTGGCCTCTTCTTGGTCATGTTGCTGTATCTCAGCTGTGACTTTTTCCATCTTGAACCGACCTCTTCTTCGTCTTGTATTAACACAAATATCATGAATGCTTTAATGCATACAGAAATTTCATGCAATTTCCCATGTAAATATGTTCATCAGCTGAGCTAGAAGACTATCATGCAAGCTTGGCAACACCTGTAATGTGAAAGCTAGAGCCTTCGTTAATGACATGACATGAAGGGGGAGTATTTAAAACAAATAATATCTAATAAAATCACTTGTGATTTTGATATGCACCCCAATACATCTAAAAAACAAAGTGTCCATACATGCCAGGTAATGACAAAGACTAGGACAATGGTGGTTTCACTGAGACTTTGTCATGGAGGATTTCTTCAAGAGCACACACAGAGAAGAAACACGACACAAGTACTACATGTTACATGCGTGCCTGATTACTGGTGCCCTACTACTGGTGTGGAAAAGACACTGAACTATAAAGTGGGTCATGTTGCATTGGAGGAGAGATCTTGGCTACACCTGTCAGGTGTGTACCTAACACCCATGCCGAGTGTGATATTTTCCTTCAGTTACCTTTTGAGCGGAAGCTCAGAAGAGGACCCAAAGCCCAACAACATTTTTTTTGCTGTATCTTTCACTCACATCAGCCTACACTTAAAACTCACAAGATATTTTCACAAATACGTTTTGCAATAAAAAAAAAATCCAGTGAACTTTAGCATCACTGAATGCCCAAACAAACAAAAGAAACCACTCGCACTATATTTACAACAATTAAGGTCGCTAAATGCACCAACCACCGTAAGCTCACAATCTGCTCCATCACTTCTATATGACGGTAACGATTCTCTGAGTACCGGGATCATAGTACAGAGTTTCGTCCTCTCACCTGAGTTCCGCAGGTGTCGGTGCTGTCACCAGAGGAGCGCACGGTGAGCCTTGACCCGTTACCCGTTTACGGTTTCCTTGGTAACTCATGGAAAGCGTTTCCGTTTTTAACTGTTTGCTCTGAAGGGGAGGTGTGTGTGTGTGTGTGTGTGTGTGATTATTGTTTTTGTTGTTGTTGTTTTTTTTTTTGTCATATTTAGTTTTAGGCATTAACGGGCGCAGACTGCTCCGCTTGGTCAGTGTGCTAATGTGCGCCTCACGTATGAAGTTAATGTGGAATATTACTTTATAAAATATAATACATTTTCTGCCTGCGTTCTCGTTCTTTCTTGTTTTTTTAATGTCATCGTACGTTTTTTGGGTTTGGTTTTTTTTTGCCTCCTCTACTGAGATAAATGCCTTTAATGGCTTTAATCGGACAGTGGTATTGCTACGTTTATAGTGGCACATAGAGGAGCTAAATACTTATGTATAGGCCAATATTGCAGCCATCATTTTATAATATTTAAGTAAATATTTTTATTTTATTTTATTCAGTATGAAATATTCTCCGCCCGGCCGCCATCTTGCCTCTGCACGTCATGATGCGTACATCCGCCAACGCTTCACGGCGCTCGCGCAGGCAAATATTCAAACGCACACCTACCGGCGGACTAGCTCGTACAGTAGATTTCAAATTCGAACAGCGGTGAGGCAAGAAGTGTTCCTAAACAGTGTCGACAGCTCAAGAGCTATGTTTTAGTCGGCATAACATGCTAATACTACATGTTTAACGTCTTTCTCAGCTGTTGGTAAAGTTGCGTTAAAATGTGTGGAAGAACAGCGTGCACTCTGGGTCCTGACGAGCTGAGACGAGCTTGCGCTTACAGAAACCGAGGGGGGCAGAGGAGAAAGCCCCGCTGGAGGGATGGAGACGCGGACAAGTATCGACCCTCCTACAATAAGAACCCGCAGTCCATGAGTCCCGTGCTGCTGTCACAGAGGCACTTTGACAAGGTAACTGAGGCTTACACAAAAGCTAACAAGCTAATAGTTCACTAAAGGTTTACATAACTTAGCTGCTTAGCCTGCACCGAGGAAGAAGATTTTTAACGTTTTCGGGTGAAATGGGGACGAGACAAATACGTTTATTAGAAGACTAAGTGAAACTGGTCATAGATGCTACTTTTAACCTGGGTTTTTGTATTGGATACTGTGTCCATCCTGCGTATGTGTCTTCAGGAGGCACCTGTGGATGAGTGTGTGCTGGCGACAATGCGTTGGGGTCTGGTACCGTCATGGTTCAAGGAGAGTGACCCCAGCAAGATGCAATACAGTACCAGCAACTGTCGCAGTGAGAACATATTGCAGAAAAAGTCCTACAAGGTGCTTTAATCTGTAGCAGTCAATGTTAAATGTACTGTTTATCATGTGTGCCAGCAGTTCTGGGTTTTTGTACATAGGAGTGTCTTACCTATTTGTCATCTTCCCAAAGGATCCCATGTTAAAAGGACAGCGCTGCGTCATCCTAGCTGATGGTTTCTATGAGTGGCAAAAGGTTGAAAAAGGCAAGCAGCCATTCTTCATCTATTTCCCTCAGACTCGGGAACCCTGCCAGGAGACAAAAAAGCCTGAGGATGACCCTACAACTGCAGCTACCAATAAGGAGAAATCAGAGACAGTGCGCCCTCCAGGCAAATCCTCCTCTGGGGTGATGAAGGTTTGTCGGGTTTTGTGCTGCAATAAAAACTTCACAAACATTTTGTTCTTCTACTCAAAACCAGAGAGAATGCAGCTTTGGCGGAAATTACGTTTCCTGTGTGGGCGATGAGCCAGTGCAAAAATGTGCATGTGTCCACCAGGTGTTTCTTTTGAATTCAAAGTCTCATGCTGCATACAAATTTAGGATTTTAAAGCAGGCTAAGAGCTGGAAAAAAATCATACCATCAAGGTTTCTTACTTTTTTTCTTTTTTTAAAATAAAAAATCTGAACATGCCCCACTGTTCTGTGCTACCTTTTTGCTAGGGAGCAGCAGGTGAGTGGACAGGATGGAGGTTGCTGACTATGGCAGGAGTATTTGACTGCTGGACACCACCAGGAGGTGGAGAACCCCTTTACTCATACAGTGTAATAACTGTCAGTGCGTCCCCAAATCTGCAAAGCATTCATGATAGGTAAGAGTCCCTGATGAAGAAACTTGCTCTTATTTTCTGTCTGTATTAAATCAGAAATCACTGGGTTGTTTTTAGGATGCCAGCAATCCTGGATGGAGAGAAAGAGGTGCGACAATGGCTTGATTTTGGCGAAGTAAAGTCTCTAGAAGCTCTCAAACTGCTCCAGTCAAAAAATATTCTGACTTTTCACCCAGTTTCTTCGTTAGTCAACAACACACGCAACAACTCTCCGGAATGCCTCCAGCCAGTGGATCTCAACAGCAAAAAGGTATTACATTTTAACAGGGTGGTCAGGAAATGTAGCCATAATGCAGTGACGTGCAATGAGGTTCATGGCTGGTGAGGCACTGACGTCATCGTATCAGATTTACAAACATGAACCCTACAGAGGAACTTATTCATTGGTTGGCAACAGTTAAGGTGTTTTATTTAAAAAAGTATTCTTTACATATACAAACTAGCATAAAAAAAAGTTATATTTATACCTTTACTTATAAATGAAGTCCATGTGCTGCTCCTTTTGAAGAAAAGCATAGATAACTTGTTTGCTAACTGTTTACTGTAGCTTGCTGTCTAATTCTTTTTTTCTGCAGCCGAGAAGAATCCCTGGGATCACCAGCGCCCCCTGCCATGAGGCACGAGAACTGTGTGCCTAGTGCCAGCTAAAATATAGAAATTTAGTTCATATAGTATAAGTGTTCGAACATTTTAATAGTGACATGCAGAGGGACAGCAATACGGTCTCACTGCATAGCATGCAGCATAGTTAGCATAGTCATGCAATCCATTCCAATTTTGAAAAGAAAATCTAAATATGCTGAAGTTAAATGTAAAAGAACTTTAAAATACAAATCACTGAATAAATATAACCATTTCATTTATTTTATATTTACATGATATTTCAGCCTCCCCTGACTATGTCACTGCCATAATGTACCAAGAAGTGCGGTTACAGCT
>VOQJ01044098.1:0-10362 GCA_015052665.1 Apistogramma diplotaenia
AAAAAAAAAAGAAAAAAAAAAAAAAAAAAAAAAGAGGAGGAATGGGGACTTAGAGAAAGGTTACGGTTGTCGTTTTCTTTTTGTTGTCAGAGTGTCTGAGTGGTAACAACCTTTAAAAAATAAAAATAATCCAAAGACTACATTCAGTTCAACCTGTATTTATAAAAGATGCCATGTAGGAAAAATACTTTATTTGGTTAATTTTAAGGCATGTCAAGATTATGAACCCCATAGGCACTACACAATAATACTGGGGCACAAGGGATTGCTACATTCTTTAGCACGTGGCTGGAATCACAGTGTGACCTCGTGCAAACAGAGACAAACAAAAAAAAATACTTTTTGGTTAATTTATTGACTCGGGTTCTTTGTCACTGAAGACTGATCTAGATCAACGAAAAGATGAACGAAGGTTTGGACGGTCTATACAAACCACATTGTTTATACATTCTACAGAAACATCTAAATAGGGACCATAAGGAGAAAAAAAAAAGCCTTCTACAGCTCTGACACACAACCTCAGGAGCAAACAGCAATCACGCAAACTTTTTTTTTAATAAACGTAAACAAGGAAACAAAATTAATGAAATAAATATCACATACGTTCTCTTAAATTAAGATTTTTTTTTTTACTCATTTACAATAAAAATAACCAAGTGAAGTTACAAAAAAAAGGAGAAAAAAAAACAATATATATATTACTGTGAAAAGAACATACACTCCACTTTATGCAGATTAATAATGGCGATCATAATTTAAACATAAAAGAATATAGATCTATTGCTTCATCATACTTGATAAATACAGTATGGACACAAATTACCAATGTAGCCTATACTTTTTTTCACAAGATAATAAATAAGTTAAATAGTCCATAGCCAGTTATGCACTGCTATGTAAATCACTCGAAAAAAAATAGCTAAAAAAATATATATATATTCAACCATCAGCAGTGATTTCCCCAAACAAACCCAACTCAAGAGTGCTTTTTAACCAAGCAACAAACTACACTAACCAAACGAACCACTGGGTGGCGCTAGGTGACGAGATCTGGAATGGAAGTTGAAGCTTTCAGAGAGGAAAGAAGAAAAAATAATGTTACTTTAAGTCGAGGCATATTCTTGGCAGGATGAGAGGAAATCTGAAACCGCTTACAGTCTCTTCTTCTTGTCAAGTCATGTTACACACATACGCACAAACGATCTAATCCCAGGAAAAGTGTGGCTTGCCTGATAGAGCAACAATAAGGGAGAAGGGGGCTGCCATGAGCCCTTGGGCAAGGCACTGATGGAATGCCTTCTGTTTGCTATCTAAGTTTTAATACAGCTATATTACATATAAAGAAAAAAAAATACTACACTAATGCCAGGTCAAGGTCACTTTATAAACTGAAGCTTTATTGATCCCTGTGGGTGAGACTCTCCTCTTGCCCCCCTCCAGCGAGGTCAGAGCAGGGTCAGCACCCCTAGAGCTGGTAGGGATTTTTAAAAGTCTTGCTCAAAGGCACTTCAGCAGGGTGGATGCTGCTGAAATGGGGCAGGGGGATCCTGGGATCCTCTGCTTGAAGGCCAGTCTACCTCACTCACTGACAACCCACCTCCCCTGACTCGTCCATAATCCATATGAAACAAAACAAAAAAACGTGATTAGTCATCTGAAATCGACAGCCTGCTGAAGATTGGCAAACGTCTTCCAGCTTCCAGACTCGGCGACTCGGAGCCGCTGAGGCTCCCGGAAGAGCTGAGGGACCCGCTCGCATAGCTCTCCCGGTCAGAGAGCGAGTCTGGCGGGCTGGGAGGAGGCTCGAACACCGGCGACTCGCTGAGGCGGCGCAGCGCCTGCAAGTGGCTCATGTTGTAGGTCGGAGGGGAAGACGGGCACACGCTGCTCTGCATGTTCCCGTAGCAGGCACCGGTGGAGTGGTTGTTGGCGTAGCTGCTCATGGTGTGCACAGTCAGCGGGGCCAGTAAGGCTTTTAGGTCCTGTCCGGGGAAAGAGAAGGCACTGTTGATGCAGGGCACGGAGTTGGGGGACAGAACGTCGTCGTAGTAGCTGGCGGCGGAGGTGCAGGAGGAGGCTGTAGTTGGAGGCGGTGGGGTCCGGGACGTCGGGCTGTCGAGCAAGGGAGACTCCAGTCCGTGGTGTGTGGAGAAGCCGGAGAAGCTGAGACTGTGGTGAAGCTTTGGTCTGTCCCTCTGGGTGTAGCCCAGCTGCTGCGGCGGCAGGACGTCCCTCTGGCCGTAGCCGCAGAGCTCACGAGCCGTCCTGGGCTCCGACGTCTGCACGTTAGCGTTGGCGGGCGGAGCGGGCCGGCGCTCGTCGGCGTTGTGGATAAAGTGACACCGGGGACCGTAGGGGCAGAAACCGATGGTGTGGAAGGTGCGGCACGGCTCCGTTTTGTATTTAGGGTGGCGGGACAAGCTCCTCAGCTCGTGGTAACCGTGAGCGAACTGACATTTTTCGCCGTACTTGCAGGAGCCGTTCTCCTCGAAGGGCCGGCACAGCTCGGTCTTGTATCGGGTGGAGTTGATCTGTGAGCCGGGCTTCTGCTGCAGCACGCCCCGCTCTCCGTTCTCGCTGTAAGCGCGGTCGCGGAACTTGTTCTCCTTGTTAATGAGGGCCGTGGCGCTGCTGTTGCTGCTCGGCGTGTTCTCCTTCAGGCTGCTGTAGGTGCCAATGGAGAACTTGTTGCCGTTGTTCATCGCCTCCACGTTGCTGGTTGAGTTTCTACGGTAATATCCCGGCGTGAAGGCGCCCCCGGAGCCCGAAGCGCTGACCGGAGCGCCCACCGCCTTCTTGTCCAGCATGCTGTTGATGTGGAGGGCGTTCATGTTCATGCTTTTATCTTGCTGTAGGAAAGAAATGACACGAAGTTAGCGACTCGGACACTGTTCTGTCTCTGTTTTGACCACATGGCACGTTAAAGACGTCGCCTGCAACATCACAACTTGTTGCAAGCAAACACATGCCAACTCCAAAGAGGTTAGCACCGCATTTCAACCACGAAACAAACTCAAAGCAAGAAAAGCCTGAAACACTTTGCTCCCTTTTTACCTTATAAAGCAAGTCCATGTCGTAGAAAGCTGACAAGACGGTCGCTGACATCTCGTTTCCCCAAGTTTGCTGCCGCACTGCCTCTTTCATGGAGGACCGAGCAGGATCCCTGAATGCGACGAGCGGTAGTTTGTGCCACGACTGGTTTTGGTTGTGGGGGAAAAAAAATAACGTTTTTGAAAAGTTGCTCAAAAAGTTTGTGTGCAGTTTTAAGTCCGTTGAACAGAGGGAAGAAGGGAGGGGGGAGGTGTTAGGTTTGTGTTGTTGATTTGCAGATAGGTTTATCTCCTCCCCTTGAGAAGCGCTGAGCCAGAGTGCTTCACTGGGAGTCGTAGCCTTCGTATAAATGTTGCGTGGCCGGGGAGGGGCGAGTTCGAGTCGGCGCAAACTTTTGCAAGGAGCCGCCTCCTCCCCTCCTCTCCGAAAAAAACTTCCATTCACCGGTTGGCCGCCTATTCTTTAACACCACGCCTTGAAATACAACCCCAGTCTAACCCTGCCACCGCCATCACCGCCCTCTTACCCTCCACACCCCTCGAAACTTTTTTTTTTTTGTAAATCACAATTTTGTGGAAGTTGGTTTTGCTCTTTGAGCCCGCTGAGAAAGAATGTAGTACTCTACTATGAATGCAAGCCAGCCTGCAGCACATGAACCATCTACAGCGGGTTCTTCAAGTACTGGGATTTGAACCAGCGGTCCTCTTCAGTGCCTCTGCACCAACGCACTCAGAAGCTGTCACATGTATATGATGGGCTGAGACCACAAGTATGAGCACAGAGAAGTCCAGGCTCAGTGCCCCCCAACTCTAAACTCATTGCATAGCCCAACAATTAAGATGACCTACTTTAATCTTGTCACCACTAAGCTTTTTAAAGTTGTTACCTTTCACCCTTAAAGTCAGAAATCTGTCACTCCTGAAGCACAACATGCAGAGTCATTATGGCATTAAATAGATTTGTTTTGGTTCAGTCTTTTTAAAGCACTCCTCTGAGTTCCTCTCTAAACTTGTTTTTCATCCTCCTCCAACCTCAAGAGCCCAGACTGTGCAGGAATGCGGTTTTCGTGTGAAACGACAGAGCAACACTGCCCCCTTGAGAGTGACAGAGGTAGTGGCGAGGGGAAGGGACTGAGGCGCCACCTGCTGAGCAGAGCTGGTAAGATTTAGAGGTGCATCCAGGACGATGTGCCTGGAATACAATCATACTTCAACCGATTGTGCCTCATTTTTTCCCCCCACCACAAAGAGGTTAAAGTAAATCTCCCGACACAAAAAGACATGTTTTTTAAAGTTGTTTTTGTCATTTTAACAAAACCTCCATCTAACAATAAAGTCCCTCGGTTGTAAAGTCAAAGAGTGCAGTGCGGTCGCAATAAGCTTTCCCCCTCTCAGCGTGATGTGACCTTCCAAGGATGGCAAAATGTTCACATGAAAATGTCAAACTGCTCTCAAGTCTGCTCCTGGAGTTGTGTCAAGTTTTAAAAACCGCAGTGGAAAGATTGCAGAGTTGGCAGCGGAGCACGGGAGCTCTATATCAGGCCTCTGAAAGGCAGATATTTCAGTCAGGAGGGTATAAAAAAATGCAACACATATCACCAGAAATGACTGGTTTCTGCAGCACTTGGTTTTCCATATATTATTATAATTGGAAGAGTGATTATAAAAGTTTTCCTTCTGTGACATGATTCAGTGTACTGTTCAGGGCTGAATGCTTTGGTTAGAGATGGAAGAAGAGCAACACAAAAAAAAAAAAAGAAAGAAAAGGGAAAATAGCAACAAGCGAAAAACAAGTGACATAAGAGCTTGGAATCTACTACTACCAACCCTAAAATTAGGCTGAGGGCTGCCCCAGGACTATTTGCAAAGTTGTGATAAATAGTCTAATGTGAAGGACAGGCACGGCGAGGCTCCTGAGAAATCCCTCGAACACATCCCTGTCCCGCAGAAACCGCTCTCCCATCGCACGGCTCGGTTTTTATTGGGGGATGTCGAGCTGCTCCAAAACATTACGTCAGCTTTACTGTAACAGGGAACATGGCTACCAGAGAGAGGGAGAGAAGGGTCCAGCTGTACGAGGGGGCAGCATGAATCCACACACACACACAGGCAGGACAGTAGTGCATTGTGCCTGCCTCCTAATTACATAACCAGGAAAACTAAAGGGAAGAATAAAAACGCAGTCCAATGGGAAGAGTCCTGCAGTAAATTAAATATCACAGGAAAATAACACCTCGTATAAACACACAGGAGTCAAAGCGTACACTGAAATACAACTTTGGTGACGTGTCGAGCACACGCACAATCGCAGCGTTCAAGCCGGAGCCCGAAAGCTTTGAGGCGCCCGAGTTGTTTTGTTCCGATTTCAAATTCCCTGGTGGACATGGAGAGCGCGGGACGCGCTGCGAGCTCAATGCTGACACTGTTGAAGTTCGTCGTGTGACACATTCCCGCTGATAAGAGAACAGTGCATCGTGTGTTGTTTTCGCACAGGCTCGGTTTGAATTATTGTTATGGCTTCACAACTGCCAGAGATCTGCACACATGTTCATGCAGTGTTACAATTATCATCCCCAGACTCTCCAAAAACATCTCAGCATTCAAAACAAAACAAATACAACAAAACAAAAACAGGCCATTATGCTTTATTTTTTTTTTCCATTTTAGGAGACGGTTGGATTTAAAAAATACACTAAGTACGGAACAGTCATCATATACTTATGAGACTCCTGGCAATCAATGAGAGCAACATTTGTAAAACATGAAGTAAAAAAAAACATTTCCTTCATTCCTCTGACTTGATCATTAAAAGACTTAAACCACAAAACCAGCCTGTGGTCTCCTGTGTCGGGTTATTAAAGTCTATTTACGTGATAATTGAAATATTTGGAACTCTTTTTCCATCTAAAATAAACAAATAGTGCTACTAAAACCAGTCCGTTCTAGCTTTTCTATCTCAGCCTATCCAGCACCTCCAGAGCCAGCGCGGCCCTCTGCTGACGCAGCGTCAGCCGGGCGTGCTCCATGCTGCAGGAGAACTGAGGCAGAGCTGGGAGGGAGTCCAGGGCCTGCTGGGAGCTGAGGGCCTTGCTCTGGGCCAGGGCGTGGATTTGGTGAACCCGGTCCAGCCCGGCAGCTTCTGGTTCCCGAGTGTCCTTGAAGGTCAGGATGAGGGAGCAAAGGTGTCTGTGCAGAAGCTTCACCCACTGGATGGGCTCAGCCCACAGGTTCAGATCCCCCTTCTCGAACAGGAAGTCCTCATCATCCTGGTCAAAAACAACATGGCAGTCAGTTTACTGGAAGAGGGCTATTTTTTTCCCACCTAGAGCTCTTTGTGTACTACCTGCCCAGTGTTCACTCTCCTTTTAATCCAGTTTCTACCAAATCTTGAAGAAAATATCACTTTTTAGCTGCTAAAGGTTCCATTACCATCACAAAATAATGACTAACTTTGTTGCTTAGTACTAAAGATATGGCTACATCCACAGAACCCCAAAAAAGAGACTTTTTGCAATGTTGGGGATTTTTGCAGATTTGTCACAATAACTCAAGTTTTTCTTTATCTGCTGCCAAGAGTAGAGCTTCTCTGGCTGCCAAAATAAGTCAGATTCAATTACAATCCATTGTAGTACTCACTTGGTCGATGACTTCATTAAACACTTTCCTGGTGAGTTTATGGTCTTACTTACTAAATACATGCATATCAGAACGATCTACTTCTAACTAGGGTGGTGTATTCCTACAGACCCGAGTAAGAACAATGCAAAAGTTGTTAGGATAAGGGGTGGTGTCTAAATTCTCTCTGCTGCAATGCAATCAGTATACATCACTGGGGCGGAGCCTGTCACCCGTGTTGCTAGCCATCATCATGGACAGTTCATACCAGTCATTTCAAGATCAAAGCCGATGATGTCAAAGAGTTGCTGACCTATAGCATTATATGCCGATAGTAGCTGGCAACTCATACTGATGCCGATTGTTTGGTGATTTAAAAATCTGATATATCGGTCAATTTTTTTTCTTTCAGACACAGACTTAATTTACTCGTTTATGCTCTGCACATATTAGCTGTTTGCTTCCAAACATGTGTTTTCAGCCTACATTCAGACTGACAGGTTGCTGCTATATGACAGCTACCTTGGTTTCTCAGTCAGATCCACCTCCTGTTCCTCACATCTGGTTTCAAAACACCAAGATGGCCACAGCTAAAACACTCAGTTTGAGGTCAAGTCCATCTTTTATATACAGTCTATGGCTGGTGGCTACATCCATCTTTTATATACAGTCCGTGGTTTGCATGAGTAACAGGTTTCACATTAAACATATTTATATGACTCAATACTGAAAAGTGCCAGCTTTAAGAATACAGTGCCTTGGGTTGCATTTAAGTAATCAACCAAAGTTCAAAAATACATGAGCAACTAAACAGAATCCAAAACTAAACAGATGGCTAAACAAAATGTGGGTAGAGAGAAGAAATCTTGGTTTCTCAAAGAACTCAACTATTTTGACTTCTCGTGGGAGAAGAATAACATCAGAGCAACAAGCAAATTGCGTTTGATTTTTCACACTTCAGACATCGTGTTAATCTAACATGAATCATACAGTTACTACTGAGTCAATGTGTTAGTATAGAATTCAATTCAATGTGTCCCTATATAACAATGTAGCAATGATGTTCCACCCTAACGCTTCACAAACAGTCATAGAAGGAACAACCTTGAGACATCAGTTTTACTTAATGAAAAGCATTGATAGTTTATGTAGTCTACTCTCTGACAAACACCTCACACTGTTCCTTTGAACTGGTCGTGATGTTCTTTTACCACAGTGTTACAGTGCAAGCTGTCAATATGCATCTGCACAGAGGTCACAATGACAAATTAGTCAAAATCATATTGGAAAAAAAGAGTTGTGTGAACAAAACTCACCAGACTGGCAGCTTCATTTGCAGCTGCATCCTGACCGTCCTCGTCCTCCCCCAGCAGCCACTCTATCAGCGCAAGGACCCCAGCTTGTATCTGCCCCCACATCCCAAACAATCGACACAGGAGCTCCACGCCTGAGTCCAGGGCTGCCGGAGGACACATGAACACACCTGTTGCATCTGAGGACAGAAGAGAACGTGTTTGCAATACAGTTTCTCATATAAAAAGTATTTTACACAATGATGCTTATAAGCTCCTTAAGAATAGCTTCTTAACCACCCAACCCTTTGACCATTCCTGCTGAGGCTTCAGTGAACAGCAGATGGATCAACTGAGCAGCCAAATGCATCTCTGAGGTCCTGTGTCAGGTCGTTCAGTTTGAATACAGAAAGAGTGGAATATGAAGTATAGGCTGGCTTAAAAGTGGAACATTCAGTATGTTAATTGATCATTTAGTCTAATGTTATTAAAGTAGGGAGGGAAGAGGAGAAACCCGGTGCCCTATCAGGCTACGGGTTAACAAAAAATAGACACACCTCGATTACTACAAGGAAAGCATGAGTTTTCAGACATGTACAGAATATAGCATGTTTTTATGACAGAGCAGCCCACAGACTGAGCCCACTGTGTCATGAAAAGGAAAAACCATTACATGTAGTGGTGTGTTCCTGAATCCAAAATAATCGAATCCCGAGCCTGACTAAAACCTGAGCTGAAGTAAATCATTCTTAAAAAAGCTCAACAGTAGACGGTTGGTGAAAGCTCAGTCCATCTCTGAGGGAAAACGTGCACACGGTGCACAAGAATCATCAGATGCAATAAATCAGGGGTGTCAAACTCATTTTGCACTGTGGGCCACATGCAGCTCGCTGTAGTCTTCAGTGGGTCAGACCAGAGAAACCTCCTTTCTGTCTGTACACAAGTTCAACTGCATATCAATTCCCGGGGCTATCTTAATATGAGAAAAAAGTGGGATGTAATGTTTTTATACGACAGTCATCTGTCAGCACCACTTTTTAAGCTTAAAGTGTAAGAAATGTGTAAAACTACACAAAAAGTTCTGGTAGTTCTTTGTCCAGACTGTCATGTAATTATAGAAAAAACAGAAGATGTCCTCTTTTAAAATTTACTTTGACCGTGAAGCCATTGTAAAAAATAAATTCTATAGTAGTGAAAAAAAAAAAAATCATCCAGCGGGCCGGATCAGAGTCTTTCAGGAGCCGGTTCTGGCCCCCGGGCCTTATGTTTGACACCTCTGCAATAAATAATCGAGATGTGGTCAGAAATGGGGCAGGTAGGGCTCTCTGACCGCCGCATGAAAACACGTTTGCCACTTTGACCCGATTTCCCCCGGTGACCTCGCTGTGGGCTTGTGAAGTTGCGATGTTTGAATGCCACTGTGTTCTACACTAAGTGTCCAGTATGTGTGTGTGTGTGTGTGTGTGTGTTCTCTCTGGGCTTGAACGCACTTCTGGGAAGCAAAACTATAGCTCATCCAACCAACCACCATCAGGGTGTGTATGAGCAGATTCAAAAATACACTTGCGCTAAGCCGTGCTCGCACTCACACTGCAGCGCTGCTCCTGACACTCTCTCATGCTAAATTAAAGGACTGTCTCGATGATTAAGACGTGTAACTGCAATCTTCATGCGCCTTATTTTGCCTTCGGCGGCTTCCGTGAAATCCACATGAAAAATGTATTTCTGCTATTTGCAGTCTTCAACAAATGGGCCGTGATGCACACGTACCTCAGAGGCAGGCCTGCCATGAAGCCATTCCTCTGCACTGCTGTAAGACTTCAGAGGAAGTGGAAGTGCAAGGACACACACTTTCAACACATGACTTCATTTAACGACTCCAGTTGTCCGCGCTGCAACTATCTGACACAGAGGTTGTGTGTATTGTTCTGCCACCTTGACCATCCTCACTGCAGCTGACACCCAGATAACAGCACACACTTCAAAAGGCTTTGAGGGCCACTAGCCAAAACATTACCACTACGGGAAGAGGAGAGGAAAGCAGGGCGGGAGGCAGGGAGGAGGTATACGGACCCCTATGAGCACACACACACACACACACAGGTTGAAAACACACATACAGTACAGAGTTGGGAACCCAGATTGTTTTTCATCTTCAGAGAGGAGGTAAAACTGCAGCAGGGCCTGGAGTCTGAGCGAAGACGGAAACCTGCTCTGTGAACATTCGAGCCTGCTGATTGTAGTGTATTACAGGAGACTTAAGAGTTTAAAAGCATGAGTGACAAATTCCTTTCTTCACCGGGGACAGCCCTGCCTCTGAAGTCAGGCCCTTACAGCCCTCTCCCCGCCCTCCCCCCCGACATTAGGAGACATAATAGGAAATTTTAGCTGCGTTCAATTTATCT
>VOQJ01044103.1:8782-22328 GCA_015052665.1 Apistogramma diplotaenia
GCAAACAGGGGGGGTGGAGTGGGGGTTGGGGGGGGGGGGGTGGGGTGGTGGGGGGGGGGGGGGGGGGGGGGGGGGGGGGGGGGTGAACAGTCCATTTGCTCGATGGGAGGAATATTTTGTGATGTTAAATGCTTTGCTGAAATGCTTCATGTAGATATCACTGATGGTGGAAAACAAGGCTCTTGTGATGCCCTGAGCAGTTTTCACCACTTTCTGCAATGGTCTCTGATGTGAGACAGAGCAGTTCCCACACCAGACCGTGACACACCTGGTTAAGATGCTCTCGATGGTGCAGCTGTATATGTTCACCAGGATGTCTGAAGAGAGGTGGTTTTTCTTCAGAGCCCTCAGGAAGAACAGGCGCTGGTGAACCTTCTTGACCAGGCTGGAGCAGTCGGTTGTCCCGGTGAGATCTTGTGGGATGTGGATCACCAGGAATTTGAGGCTGGACAAACTACCGTTCCGCTGATGTGGATGGGTGTGTGAGTGTCCACATTCCTCCTAAAGTCCACAATGAGCTCTTTGGTTTTGTGAGTGTTGAGGAGCAGATCGTTCCTGATGAGGCCAATCACCATGGTGTCATCTGCAAACTTGATAATGATGAAGACGGAGTAGAGGAACTCTTCACACACTTGTGGTTCACCAGTGTGCAACATGAGAGTGGATGAGCAGTGTTGGGCTATCTGAACATGTTAGGCCCTGCTATAGTAGCTCTGCATGATTTACAGATCAGAATCATCACTCTTATACTGGGACATGGTTCAACCCTGGAGTTCATCAATTGTCTGAATGAATTAATGAATGAAAACAGGTCGGTGGGGCTTCTGAGGTAACATGTTAGAGATTTTCTCTCTCAGTGACATCACACAGAATTAAGAATATAAAGAAATGTCTGAAACTGACTGTTTCGAGCTTTTTGGCTCACAGTGATTACTTGTACATGCCATTATTAGAAAGTCTGGTAATGTTTATTATGAGCACTGGATCAGTGCATATATGAGAGATAACAATAAAAAAATAGAAACAGGTTTAAAACATCTATTAAAGTAAAATACCTGGTTACTCTTGCTCTCCAGATCCTGCTTCAGGACATCTGCTTCTTCCTCAACCTGCTTCCTCCACTGCTGCTCAAGCTGAATCTTCTTCTTCAGCTGGAAGAGAGGCACGAAGGGAAAAGAGGACATTCTGTTTCTTATTAAATCAATATCAAATAAATCGATTAACTTCTGGATGAGACTGGATGAATAAGGCATTGGAGAGCAGCTGGTGAAACCACTGACCTCCTCCTTGTGTCTCTCTTGAAGTTCACTCAGCTGTCTCTTAAACTCCTGGTTCATCTCCATGAGAGACTGCTGCAGGACTTCACTAAATTTGTCTTCGAGCTGGGAGGAAAGACGAGAATATTGCTCTTAAAAATGGCGTCTTTGTCACGAACAACGAAGAACGTCGTGTGTCTTGTTTGTGCAGTGTGTGGGTTTAATAGTTTCCCACTGATTTTATAACATTTCAAACACTTGTAATTATTAATACACAAAATTCTTGTGTTCTGTTCTAGAACCTTCATCAAGCAGTGGGTGGGACATGTTAACCATCAAGTAAACAGATGTCTAAAAACAAACCCTTTAGAACACAAAAACATGGACAAATAATAATTAATTAACAGTCAAAATCGACCTCTTTCTCTTTTGCCTGTAACTTCCTCTTCAGGTCGTCCAGGTCATTTTCCCTCGACTGGTTATTTCCACTGCAAAATGTGATTTTGTCTTCCAACTGAAAAGATTAATTAGTGTTTTAATCAAAGAATGAGGTATAAAACAGCTTTTAATTGTTCTTCAAAATATTTTAGTGTTCTACTGGTTAGAAATAAAATGATATCAGAAATGAAGATCTAGTTCTGTAAGTGTAAGTTCTCTGCTTTCAGGAAGCTTTGGAAAGAACAGTGACGTGATGTATACTCACAGTGACCTTTACACATGATGTCAACCTTTGATTAATTACAAAACTCAGATAACGGGCTTCTTTATTGAAAGGAATATAATATGAACCTCATCATTCATGGCCTGCAGCTTCCTCCTCATGCTCTGCAGCTCCTCATCATCTCCTTCTCTTCTATTTCTCTCAGCACGGAGTTTCAGGACTTCAGCTTCTTTTTCTTTCAACTGGCAGAAAAGAGAAACATTGAAGTCATCCTCACTGAAAGGCAAAAACATTTTCTGTAAGCTTTGTGTGCAGATTATCAATTTTTTCAGTTCATTCCAGCTGGTATGGTGTTCATATTAGAGACAAAATTGCAGTGAATAAAAACAGTGTCATTAACTAGCATGTATATAGAGTCAGGACCTGTACAGGACCTCAGAGACGCAGATGTGAGTCGTATCTGTGATGATGAGTTTATGAGTCATAATGAAAAAACGTCACAACGTAATAAGAACATGTGCATGTACCTGCCATCAGGTATCTGAGCACCAGATTTCATCACAACTGATGAAAAAAATCACTTTGAAATGAAACATAAAATATTAACAATGATGAGAGAAAATAATTTTTTAAAATATTTGAACAGTTTTGGTCACCGTGACCTTTGACCTTAAAAATGAACTCTCACATGAGTTGATAAAAGCATGAAGAATCATTTTGGAAAGCAAATGTGTATTTAATAAAGTTCCAAACTGCACTGAAGCAGAATGAATGATACAGAAACTATAATGAAACTGATTATGAAGTGAAGTAAAAACCTTTTCATCGTTGGTTCCCAGCTCTCTCCTCAGGGTCTGCATGGTTGTCTCAGCATCCGTCCTCCTCTGATGTTCATCCCTGAGCTGATGTTTGACTTCAGCGAGTTCCTCGATCAGCTGGGAGGGAGAAACAGCATGAAAGGGAGCTTTGGAAAAGTTGAAGCTCAAGAAATACGTTTAATAAATGAACCTCTTTATTCTTGTCCTCCAGCCTCAGCTTCATGGTCTGCAGGTACTCCTCGTTTTCTTTGCTCCTGTTTTTCTCGGCACGGAGCTCCAGGATTTCATCACTTTTGTCTTTCAGCTTGGAGAAAAGAAAACATTATTTCAAAGGAGGCACCTTTGGGGGTAAGCTCTCCAAAGCTCTGATGGTTGGTCACTCACACCACCAACAATCTGACAAACACAGACATATTTATCAAGCAGGATGATGGTGAGATATCAAATATTTTCAGTAGATGGAGAAATAACTTGATATCACTGAATAAACAGAGATAAAAGTGAAGATAATAACCTCCTTTCTGCCGTCCTGAAGCTCAGACTTCAGAGTCTGCAGGTCTTTCTCCAACGCTGTGTTCTTGGAGCTCAGTGATTGGACCTTGTCCAAGTCCACGTTCTCCTCCAGCTGAAAGATAAACCAAGAACCAGAGAGCTTCATTAAACTATCTTCCCTCTCTTTAATACCAGGATCATCTTTAATAAAAAACTCTTGAGCTTCTCTACAAACCACCTTGAGATGACGTGAATGGTGTTAGAAATGTGTGAAATATGTATTTATATTTTAGTATAAATTGAGAAATGTTTCTACTTTGTTTCCAAATGACAAGAAAGAAATGCCAGACAGTATAAGTTCCTGTCCTCCCTCACTAAAGGGGGTTTTCCCTCCATTGCTGTCAAATGTTTCTCAGGGGTTATTATTTGGTCCCTCCAATAACCAATTAAGCACCTTGTGATGACATGCATTGTAATTTCCCACAAACTGAACAATACTGACTTTGTATCCATGTAAGGAAGTTTGTGTATCTGAGTATTACTTTCTCCATCCTTTTCATAGCAAGGGTCAGCTTGGTGAGCTTCCGCTGTGAGTCCTCCATCCCTTTAAGTGTGTCGTGTCTCGACCACTCCAGACTCTCCAGCTAACAAACAAACACAGTTGAGACGATCAACATCACTCGAGTCACGCTGGTTAGGCTTAGCTTAGCATAATGCATACAAACTGGCCTGACTGTGTCAGTCTGCCCAAGCTAAAAGGTGAGATAGATGTTTGGGCAAGGGGTCCTCCTGGTACCAAACAATCGCTAGTGCTAATGGCGGAACTAGCTAGCAAACTGTAGTTATAGTGATCCATTCTGGGAGCTAAAGTAGAGAAAAAATCAGTACAATGAACACAACATGCAGACACGTTGGGGGCGTGGAAACACGTCAGTGATGATACACTTAGTGTTAAAGAGAAATGTTTAAGAATCTGAGGGCGTTTTTTTTTTCCAACTCATGATCCCCACCTTCATCCCAGTAGGTGGCAGTAATGCAGTTCGTTTTTTATAGTAATGCAGTTCTTTTTTTTCTTCTTTTTTTTATAGTATAGTTTATAGTTCTAAGCTCTGGCTCTCTCCCCGTGGACAACTGGACTCCCTCTTCAACACAAGTAACCTTATTTCCCTTTCTGCAACTAACTATAAATACGCTTTACGTTTATTAATGAAATATATAACTTCATGATTCAGTGTAGAAAAATCGTAATTCTTCTACACTCAGTTGAAATGTATTTTTAGCTCGGCCAGTCTGTCTGTCTCTGGCTCCATGTCTCTTTTAATAAATTGCTCCTCCTCTGGTTTGTTTCTGATTCATCTGTAATTGAACTCCTTTGTTATTCGGACTTTATTGTTGACTTAAACTGCTCTGTGTTTCATTCTTCCTCTGACGCACATAAGATAATGTTTACTTACAGGTTTGGTGTCATTTTCTTGTTCACCTGGAGTCAAAGCATCTGACTTCCTCTCAGCTGTGTTGGATTGCTCAACCGCTTTTCTTCCTCCTGTCAGAAACACAAGATCCATGCTGGTAATTATAGTTTAGCATTTTGTTTCATATCTTTAAAGCCTCGAGTTATCCAGGTCGTCTTTTTCTTCACAACATTTAAAATACCAAAATTATAATTGGATGCACTTAATAAAATACAGCCTGTATTGATTTTACTGAATAAATCTGTGTCACATTAGAAAGAAGTTTTGACTCACTGTTTTGTTGCCATTTATAGATGACATAGGCAACAACAAAAGGAACGGGCGCAACAACAACAACGTAACGAAAAGACATGAGTTCAGCAGGAGACAAACTCTGAAATGAAAAACATGCATTTAGAAACGAGCTGTGAAGGTCAAAGTTTGGTTCACTTGCTGGTGACAATGCTGTTTAGCTGATCTATAAAGAACTATTTTAATATTTGATAGCAGAAGGTTTTCTTTGTCAATGATAGCAAGTGTTTGAAAAATAAAGCTGGCTTTTCTGAAATAGTCTTTTATACAACAGTGATTTATTCTACAATGGAAATAACCTACCTGACTGGCCTTAAGGATTCTACTTTAAATTTACCTTATTTTAACTTGAATGTTTTTCTTTCTGTACACAAAGAAAAAGAATCACATTGAACTTAAATTGTGAAGGTCTTAAAGGAAGAAATACAATAATCATAATCACTGTTGTGTACAGTTCAATTTACATAATTGTGTCTTAGCCCAGTTAGAACTTAAGAGAAGCACAAACAGACCTTAAATACAAAAAAATAGTCAATATTTACCTCAGAGGTCAGACAGCTGAGCGTGCTCCCTGAAGGCGAGGATGACCCTTTTATGAACTGCTTAAAGAAGACACACAGCACCTGACAGGAGGCGTGACATCTGCAGAAATGCACGAGAGCTGAGGAATGTGTTTATTCTGGTTTGGTTTCTGGGATCATCAAAGTAAAAGTACATGAGAAGGAAGGTGATGGTGGTGTCGGTGTGTTATGTTCTGGCTGAGCACCTGCTGCACCTTAAGAGGTGAACCGTGTCAGACCTCGGTGTGAAGAAATCCCTCCATGGGTGCACTCTCACATGTGTCCATGACAGACACAAAATAGCAAACTAACACATTCAATTTGGGCCGAAAGGCCACATAAAGTTACCCTTATTACCTCATCACCAGCATTAATGTGACAAACATGAACAGAAACATAACTTTGATTTAATCAGTCCAGAATAACATGAAAGCAAAAACTATGTAAGAGACTCAGTTTGACCTTTTGCACCCAAAAAAAAACAGTCTGTGTCAAAAGTCAAAGAAAGACAAACATTTTAAGATTAAACACAATATAAACACAATACAATATGGAACAGTTTATTCTAGAGTCATCAGTTTAGTCCAGTGACCAAGAGGTCTCAGAGCACTACAGGTAAACACACACAGGTAACAGCAAGTCATTAACCTTCAGTACTGTTGGTGCAGTTATTAACTTCATTAATACATCAGTCTTTTCATATCTTTGGTGAACCTCAACAATACACATTAAAGCTGTTTTCTTCACCACCCCCTTGTTATTATGTAATCAAATATTACATATTAGACTAATGCTGACACACCATTTTCTGCTTATAATAAAAAGTAAACCAAACCATTTTCCCCTTTATTTTGTTGTTTTCTATAAAAGTGAAGGTTTTTGTGAAGAAAATATTCAAATCAAAAAATATTAAATATGTAGTCATTCACAAAAACAACAAAATTTATATGAAATCTGTCTGAATCACAGAGTTTTATGTCACTATTAAAACCATATCATTAGTGAGTGAAGCACAGAGTTAAATGTGAATATAATAAGGCCTACAGCATGCAGGTGGACTTCAGTGGAAAAATCACATATTAGAACATCTGCATTTAAATCCTCCTGCTGTTACAGCATTGCATTGCTGCACAAATGCACAGTAAAAGGACCACAGTGAGTTAGGTTTTTGACATAAGGTGCATCCTAGGTGCACCCCCCCGAACACCTAAATCATCATTTTGACATAAGGTGTATCGCTATACTACTGTGGGTGTGAAATATAAAATGACCTCCTTAGACTGGAGGTCCCTGCAAGATCTGATGAGGTGAAAAAGATGGTGGATCATCTCAAAACTGTGCAAGAGGAGCTTGTTAAGGATCTGACAGCAGTCGGGACCACAGTCACCAAGAACATAATTGGTAAGACTTTACATATCTAAATGATTCGGAGTAAGTTTTGTAGAAAGTGCTGTGGTCAGATGAGACCAAAATCGAGCTTTTTCTCAACTCGATCCACCGTGTTTGAGTTAGAGAAATGCTGAGTATGTCCAAACAGTCGAGCACGGAGGTGGAAACGTGATGCTTCAGGGCTGCTTCACTGCATTCAGGGGCCAGTGGACAAGAACCTCAGTCAGAACACTGAAGATGGGTCATGCACAGAACAGAACATACCACCAGTGTAACTTAGCGGTGGCTAAAGAAGAAGCACATTCAGGTCACGCATAGCCAGTCTCCACACCTCAGTGCTTCAGGAAATCTGTGGAGGCAGCTGAAGCTTCGAGTTGCCAAGCAACAGCCAGGAAACTAAAAGGATTGATAGTTTCTGTAAAGAGGAGTGGGCCGAAGGTGTAAACACCTGTCTGCTGTGCTTGCCAACAAGTACTAATTTATGTATTACTTCATATTCTGATATCCAGGCTGTTCATTTGTTCATTGCAAATATAGTAAAGCATGTTTATTGTCTCACAGCAGACTCAGAGCATTTTCAGTCTCAACATTAAGTTTAGACACATTTTTAAATCTCAGTTTGTTCTATCACTGCTCCTGCATTCTTAAAGGTTTTATTTAATCTGTGTCAGGCTCCTTTTACTGATGTAACGTTTGAAAGAAATTCTGATTTAATCTGTAAAAAGAAACAAGTGAAGTATTTATGTAGTGAAACACAAACTGGTTTGAGCACCAAGTTTGTATAAAGAAACTATGAGGTCAACAGTTCCTTTGAAATAAACCTTCAAAACACACTGAGGTCACAGCAGTTCAAGTCCTGACAGGTCCAACTTCATTTCTTCAGGCTTTGTTTCCTGTTTCACTGGAACACTTTACTCACTTTGTTCTTGTGTCTTACATGTGACAACACAAAATGCCTTCAGCTGGAAGAATTCACCCAGCTCTGGTATTCAATGCTTCTTCTGTTAGCTAACATACATATTTGCTCCTGTCAGCACTGGTTTATGAATAATGTGCAGAGCCAAACCACCATCTAACCAGTACTCTGAGAAATATCTTATTTCTAGTCTTCTTAGTTTTAGTCTTCATCCTTTCGTCTTCTGTCCTTGTTTAAAGTTCACGTGTCTCTGTCTTTAGTTGTTTCCTGTTTTATTTTGGTAACTCTTTGGTCTCTGTGCTGCATGTTTAGCTTTGCTTCCTGTTTCCCCCTCAGCTGTTTCCTGTTATCTCATTGCACCTTCCCTCGTTTAATGCGCCCACAGCCCCCTCTGCTGGTCAAAACCTTTACTGTCAGCTATTTGTGATGGCCTCTTGGCTGTTTCAACAGCGTCAGCATGAGAATAATCTCTGCCAAGAACAGACCTAAAAACACCTTCATCTGATCTTGTGTGGCTCACTGTGTAGGTGATGGTTACGGAGGTCTGAAACTTGCCGGTATGATTTCAGTCAGTAAAGCACGTCGGTATAGACTTGGATATTTTGCCTCTGTATGACACCTGTAGATGGGATGTTGCTGTTCTAACTCAGCTGCAAACACGTCACCTTGGAAAGAAAAAAAAGACACGAGTATTATGTTAGTAGCACATTTGATGATCTATAGACATATTATATGTAATAACTTACTGGGAGAGATCAGCTGAAAGTGTTGCCATAGAGGTGAAACTCCAACATGAACAGTAAAAGTTTTGCAGGGATTCACTGTTTTCATAAATCACATGTAGTCCAGGACCTGTAACACCCACCTGCACCTTCATCTTCATTGTACCAGAATCTTTAAGTGAGGTGATGACAGCAGAACCTTCTGAGAACCTTCTACTAGTTCTACGATGAAACAAAGCATCTCACCACAGCTGCTGGGGAATGAAACACCACACATGTTCATGTACTGCACTGCATCTTCAGAGGAACCGTCCAGCAGGGTCAGGTTGTTGCAGACTTCATGCCACCGTTTGGATGCACACATCAGTCACCTGCATTTGTTGTAGACAAGAACTTCACCAACAGCCTTGTTCAGGTTGTTGTGAGTCAGCAAGCTGTGCCTGCTGTGAAGGAACCTCCAGCACAATTCAGTAGACAGACATTGTTAGCATATGAAACAGTGTGGAATATGAGTTTGTGTTCAAGCAGGTTTGCAACTGTGTCTACATACAAACTTTACATAATAATTTAAAAATGAACCCAGCTCATCGTGACCCACAGTGGTGGGAGATGCACTTAGATTAACATTCAGTCAAAACATGGCCTCGTGAAATGATGGCATCAGTGATGGGACGTTTCAAAGGCTTCAACGATCCAGGAAGCTTGTTTCTTTAAGGGTGAGTGACATCACTGATGACTGAGTCACACCACCTTATCTCTGGGTATCATGTACAGTGTGCAGAGCTGCATATATCTGTGCCTGCAGATATATGCAGATATGTTGCCTCCAAAGCCACAGAGGTTATTTCCAAAATGTGCAAACATGCAGACATGTTTGTAACTCTGAAAAATAGGCTCATAAAGAAAATCTCAACTCTATTGTTTATTTTATTAGTATTTTTTATTGCCATGCACACAGACAGAATAATAGAAACACAGAGATTCTCATACTTCATGCATGAAAGAGCTGAGGTGTTTTAACTTCTATTCCTGGTGGTGACTGACACACGCTGACATCACTGCAAGACGGCCAAGAGGTCGTGACAAAGAGCTGAGGTCAGGTGGGAGCTTTGTGTACATGAGGCCTGAAGAAATGAACCTTTTTTTTACATGGAAAGCTTCAAGGCTTCATGAGGCTTCATCTGGCCCTCACTGCTGAATGCTGAGACTGAGAAAACACAAATACACATGTATCTGATAACAGGACAACTGGTTTGGTAAGATTCTACCTAAAGAGTGGATCACATCGGGGACACTTCATTATCCATGAAAGGGATCCATCTCCATGAGGAACATCTCCTCCACAGAATGTATCCACAGCCTGGAATAAGTCTATTTAATCTTCAAGCTTTGTGAAGGAGCTGATTTCAATCAGAAATCACAAACTGTAACTAAAGCATCCTCCTCCAGGTGGCAGTGTTACTGCAGCTGCTCTGTAGTGAAACCCAAACGCAGGATTAGATGATCAGATGTGGAGGTGATCGGCGCTGTTGCCTCACAGAGAGAAGCTCTGGCTGCAAACGCCCAGGTCAGCTGGGGCCTTTCAGTGGAGTTCATACACTCTCCCACAGCCCGACGACATACTTGATAAGAGTATGAAAAACATGTAGGTGGCAAAAGTACTGACATTGTGTACTCAAGTAGGAGTACAAGTACTTGTGTAAAAAACACTTTGGTAAAAGTTAAATTGCTGCTTTACTTTCTTCACTCATGTCAAAGTAAAAAAGTTCAGGCTCTGAAAGGTAAAAGCAGGTCTTGGAGAACTTTTCTACCTTTCAGGTTTACATGAGAACACAAACGTTAAATATAAACATTTCTCATGTATTTGCTTGGGGAGGACAGAGCATGAAAACTCACCTAGATGCTCTGGAAAAATGATGCTGATGAGGAGAATCGCTGTCGGTCAGAGTCAGGCCCAGACGGGTGTTTCTCTGGAGCGTCACGCTCATGTTCCCGGACTACAGCCCCCACCCACGGCGGTCTTTGGGCTCCTGCAGCCACGGGACAGAGACCGCTGGGGGCACCGAATTCCAGATAGGCAGATGTTGTTTTGGGACAGACTGCTCTATTTTTACCAGCAGCCTGGAGTCACTGGGTCTTTTCAATAGTCCAAATTGGCCGAATTTTCCGTTACCTTCGTTTGCTATGTGGAAAGCACCCCTCCAGATTTCATTCACAGCTGGAGCACACGCATCCAGCTTGCGGCTCAGGTCCAACACGTGCTGAATAAGAGTCTGTACACTTCGACATAGCACCTCGATCTGAAGCCAGATACTGACACTGAAGAAGTAAAACCTCACAGATGCTTTTCTTGCCTCCTTTGGCAGTAGCAGCAAAAATGAGCTCACTGTTAATCTGAATAACTAGCTCCTGATCACAGTGCAGGGAAGTCAAGTAAAATTAACGAACTTTACTTTTGCTAAGAGCACTGGCTTCTGCTCTTTGGGACATTTAGCATTCGTACACTTTTTTAGCTTTCTGACATTCTGATGGTTCTTTGCTGTGCCTTCTTGCTGAGTTTTCTGTTTCTTTGCAGCAGGCAGATTGCAGTCTTCATGTTCTACTAAATGTTTTCTACTCTGAATATTCTCTTGATCAACATCCTGGGAAAAGCTAATAAGTCTCTCCAGGGATCCTCCTCCCTCTGTGAGACTGACAGGTTCCTCCGGCTCCTCTTTATGATTTATGTTCACTTGTTGCTCCTCCTGCAGCGTTTCTTCATATAACTTGTTTGTCCCCTCAGATGTGACCTCTTCATCAACATCCATCATCCCTCCCTGATCTTCTTCACTCTGAGCTCTTCTCTGCTCCTCTGGCTGCTCTCTGCTTTCTTCTCGGCTCTCTTGACATGTTTCCTCTGCTTGTTTCTCTTGGTTTTCTCCTCTTCTGTCTTGTATCTTCAGATGTGTGTTCAGTGTAACTTTGCTGCTGACTGATGACTTCCTGCTCTCTTCCTGACCTCTCTGCTCCTCTCTTTTCCTTTCTGTCGTTCCCAAACTCTCCCTCTGGTTTCCCTCTCCATGTTCTTCATGCTCAGATTCTTCCTCACTTCTCTCTTCTCTTTTTTCTTCTTTGTCATGTTGCTTTGTGTTTTTCTTTATTTGCACTTCTGTCTCATCTTTCTCTCTTTCTGTTCTCTCTGATTCTTTCTTCCTCTGGTTTTTCCTTCTCAGTTCTTCCAGCTGTTTTTCTCTCTGATGCTCTCGTGTCTTCTTCTGTGCTGATCTCTTTTTCTTAGTCTCAGACTTTTTCCTCATCTCATCTCTCTGTCTTTGTTCTACAAGCTGCTCGTGTTTCTCTTTTTCTCTCCCTGGTTCCTGATCAGTGTTCACATGTGAAGCTGCAGACTGAGACTCTTTCTCAGTCAGACTAAACTGATTCCTCGTCTCCTCCTCTGATCTTCTCAGTCCTCCTTTCAGCTCTGCTTCTGTCACATGATGATCTGCTGTTTCTCTTCCATCTTCATGTCTCTGCTCTCCTCTGCTGTCCACATCATTGGTTTCTTCTCTTCCTGTCATGATCTGTTCTTCAGGAGTTTCCTGTTTCATTTTAATCTGAGACTCTTTTTCAGTCACAGTAGATGTGTTTGTTTCTGGCCTGTTGGCGTCTCTTTGCTCTGTTTCTGTCTCATCTTGTTGTGTCTCTGTTTCCTCTTTAAAGTTTTGCTCTCCTCTGTTGTCCACATCATCCTCTCCTTTTCGTCCTTCCTGTGTTTCTTTTTCTACTGTAATCAAAGACTCGTTGTCAGTAACAACAGATGGATTTATTCTCTTTTCTTGTGGATTCTCCTTCGTTTGCTCTGTTTCTAAAACAAACTCATCTTGTTGTGTCTCTTCTGCCTCTTTATGTCTCTGCTCTTCTCTGTTGTCCACTTCATCCTCTTCTTCTCTTCCTGCCATGAGTGGGTCACTTTCTCCTTCTTCCACCACAACATGAAACCCACAGGTTTCATTTTTAGACTCGATCATCTTTTCCTTCCTGGTCTGTTCAGCTTCGTCCTCCTCGCTCTTCTTCTTGTTTCCTGTGTGTAACAGAAGCAGGAGAAAGTGATGAAGTACAGAATGAAGCAGAGTTATTGGTGCTTTCTGTAAAAGGATAAAACTGAAGAAACTTAAATTACACGTTAAAAATATTTGGACATCACCTGAAGAAAAGAGCAGTTTGTGGGATCTACTGCCATCTAGTGGTGAGTTTGCATATTACAATCAAGTGTTAAGCTGACAGACGGACCATATGTATATCTATCTATCTATCTATCTATCTATCTATCTATCTATCTATCTATCTATCTATCTATCGTTATAAATAACGGACACCACAAATGTTGGTGGAGTTTTGACCTCTACTATAGAAACATGGCTCTGCAACACAGAGGACTCTGTGGAAGTGGAGCTATTCTAGGGTTAAGAAAACACACCTCTAGTGTTTTTATTCTACTGCACATGAATGGAACCATAATTAGAAATATTATATCCCATTTGTGTCAGTACATCACTTTAAATCCCACACACTGGACTTTCAAATATTTTTAGAAGTAACAGAAAATCTCATCAAAATAACAAAAAATAACCTTTGACCCTTTAATTGATTGTATTAGAGGAAAATGAATTATGAATCTAAGAGCTTAATGAAAGAATTATTCATTAATAAAAAAAGGGACTCACTGCATTTGTTTTGTCTCCGCTTCCACACACAACAGAAAGCAGCAAGAAGCAGAAGGAGCACAACAACAACAACAGCAGCAATGACCAAACCAGTGATGATGGTTGGATCTCTAGAAGGACTGATGAAGAAATCATCTGAAATCACAGCAGCATGAACAGGAGTTCAATTATAATCTGACCAAAACGGTCCTGCTATTCATTCATTCATTCATTCATTCATTCATTCATTCATTCATTCATTCATTCATTTTGTTGTCCTTGAATTC
>VOQJ01044104.1:0-34349 GCA_015052665.1 Apistogramma diplotaenia
GTGGTGTCAAAGTGGAGGGCATGCGGAGGGACTCTGTCTCACCGGCGTTTTAGGGGGCTGAGGTGGGGGCTGCGTCTGCGCTGCTGCAGGGAGTTCCACCTGGGGTTGGGACTGGGTGGGGCAGGGCGGGGTGGCACCCTGGGCTGGGGCAGGGCCAGGGAGGGTGGGGGTGGAGCTGCGACTGGAGGGCTGGGGGAGCGGCAGGTTAGTGGCGCCCCCAGCTGTGGAGGCAGAGGAGGCAGCAGGCGGAGGTGTGGAGTGCAAGGGGGTTTGGGAGGAGGCTAGCTGTGGGCCCAGTGAGGGGCCAAGTGCATTCATGGGGAGGTTAGCACTCTGCTGCTGCTGCTGGAGAGACACAGAGAGCAGGCAAACACACACACACACACACGACAAACATACAGTCATAAGGTCAAACGGACAAACACAACATCACACGCAATTTGGGGTTTAGAGAGCACCTCGTGACTGGCAAACAAACAATTAAATAGCAATTAGTGTGTAGTATGAATGGTTAAAGTCATTTGAGTTTAGTTCACCGGCAACTAGTTTGAAATTAGCATGACTGAATAACTCTACAAGTGGCAGCATTGCTGAATACAGCCAACCCAAATCCTATATGCACCTTTGCTTACTACAGCTCCACCCCCTTTTAATGTCTCACCTGAGTGACAGCAGCCTGTGCCTGAGGCTGACCCATGCCTGGCACCACGGTGACATTCATTGCACCCGTCCCAGCAACCGGAGCAGATCCTGGAGGGAACTGGTTCTGAGGCAAAAACTGTCCCTGACTGGCTGTCTGACCCACTATGTTTCCTCCGCTGTGTCCAGTCATCATGCCCTGGGCCTGGGGCATCCTCGAAGGGGACATTCCCATCTACAAGGCAGGAAAGGTATTACTAGTTGTAGTGTAATAGGAGTTTCCATTAAACCAAAAGGAAACCATCACATTACTGATACTGAAAGAGTTTTATGTGTGTGCATCAACTACCAGCTTTCCCAAGCCTTCACAATACACACATTAGTATCTTCACCATGACTGTAGATGCATAGATTAGAGCAACGCATTTCAAAATTCAAATATTAAAACAATATTCTGCCATCTAAAAAAAACACTTACTTTTGAATGACTCTTGACTAAGTGACTATATTATTTATACACCTAAAGTAGCTTGAGCTTGTGCATTCATCAAGAGTGCCTAACTGTGAGCTGGCTTCTGTTAGATGTCTGCCCTATGTGTGGATGTGATTTGTGTGTCCCCCCCTTCCCCCCCTTACAGCTGGGACGGAGCTCATGTTTATCTGCTGTGGGTGATTCATGGGTGAAGCGGCTCGGGGTCCCATTGGTGCCTGTGACATCTGGGCATTGGGCAGAGCCATGTGGTTGAACTGGTTGATTCCTGTACAGAGGAGTGAATCAGACACTTTAGAAATGGACACAGAGATTAGAAGCACGAACCAAAGCCGAGATGATGGAGAAAGGGTTTTTCCTGATTTTGTTCCATTAATGATCAGTGATGCTAAAACTCTGTAGGCAATCTGCAGCATTTGCACAAAATAAAGTAGCAGATGGCATCTCAACTCGTGATCTTTTGCCTTCCATATTAACTGAGGCGAGTGCACAGATTTTCATTATTTACAGTTTAAGTTATTTATTATTGTAATTATCTTTTTTGGTTTCTCTTGATGGTCAACTTCATTGTCAACTCATCTGCACCTGCAGCTGTCCTGTCTTCTTTTGTCTATTATAGTCTCATAAAAGCATGTCTGGCTATATTGTCTGTTCTGCCTACCAGTTGGTTCAATTTTAGGGCTGCAGCTATCGATTATTTTAGTAATATTTAGCAGTATTGAGTATTCTATTGATTATTCCATAGAGTAATTGGATAATATATACTTTTGTCATATTAACAGTTTATCTGCATATTTTAACTTCCGTACTGCAGTTTTTCACTGAAGTTGTGGCGGCTCCATCAGCGGTGGATGAAGCGGTGGCTGCTCACATTGACACTTGCTGATCAGGTGGTTGATGAATGGCCTTCAGCCGTTTCCCAGTGAAGGTTTAATGGTGGTTACAGGAGAAAGTGTTGCCACTTTGGACACTAGGAAAAAGTTTCCACCTGAGCTCATCGTCTCGCTAACGGCTCCGCTTCTTTGCGCTGCATGTAAAACAACTGCGGCTGTTGTTTTATCAGTGTTACTGTTGAAAACTGGGGGCTGCATGCGCTTAATGTTGTAATGCTTTGTATTCTCCAGCATCCTCCTAAATTAGTTTCTATTGCAGGTGGGGTTTTTTTAGTCACTAATCAGGGATTAAAGCATAAAAAAATACAATGACAGAGCACCTTCTGTACCTAATGGTACCTAACCAGTGCTAATGGCAGTGCCTGCTAGCAAACTGGTTATAAGTAGTTATAACAACAGCTGATACTCTCAGCACAACATGCACAACACGCGCGCGCGCACACACACACACACACACACACACACACACACACAAGAGCAAAGAGCAATGGAGGTGTGGAAAAACATGTCAGTCGTGATCCACTCGGTCGCAGTGACTGAGAACTTTAATGCTGCTAAGAATCCGCTCAAACTGAGATACCTGAGCACTGCAGAGTTTAAAAGAAGCATTGAAGCAACAAATTCGTGTCGAGATTTTTTATAATCAAATTATTCAAGGAATCGTTACAGCCCTAGTTTATTTGGCCTATTATGTAGTTTGTAACTACCATATACATCATTAAAAACATACCTTGTGAAACCTGCATCCGATTCATGATCTGATTTTGCATGTTGGGAAGAGGAACAGGTCCATCTGGGGGGGAAAAAAAACAGATAGATATATATAAATTGAGACCGACAGTACAGGTGTACCGCTCAAGTGGCAGCTGGCTGTAACCCCTGGTATTTTATATAAGCTTAATTGGGTAATAAGTCAATTTGAAAACAATGAGACCCAAAATACTTCCATATAATCTCACACTCACTCTGTGGTCGTGGGCCCAAGGCATTGGGCTGGGCTAGGACAGGCTGCTGGGTTCCCTGGGCAGCCATAGGTGCCTGGTTGATGATCTGCTTCTGTAGCCTTGAACGCCTCTTCTCCTCCAATTCCTTTTGGATCTTGTATATTTTCTCAGCCAAGAAGTGATAGTACTCATCCTGAAAGGAAGAAGGTTGAGGGGTGATGAAAGGGAATATTAAAGATAATGGAAAAAGTATTGTCAGCCATCAGTACTACCCCTCAGCTTCTTGGCAGTGACACAAATCCCATAGCAGCACAAATGTAGAACACATAATTGCCAGGAATATCTTAATGAGGAGATGAGCCTTAGCCTTTATTCACCATATCAATTCAAAAGCAAATGGCAAAGTTAAAACCAGGAATCTTAAACAGTGAAATCTTGTTCTAGTTTGATCTTGAAAGCGTCTAGATGAACAATTCAAGTTGGTCCCTGGCTGATGTGGTTTTTCCGGACACTTACCCGACTGTTAGCCGACTCATACATGTCACCTTCCACCTTTCTGGCATAGGCGACTAGGTTCTCCATTCGTCTGTCCTTCAAAGCTGCCGGGTCAGGGGTAGGGAATATGGCTTGTACTCTGTCACAGAAAAACAAGATAAAACATATAAAACTTATCACAATTTCTACAACTGCATTTCAAAACAATGCTTTAAAATAGCCAGCCTTCAAAACAAAAGGCAAAAGGGTGATTAACGGTAACAGTTGCACGTCTCCAGCAGAAGTATGCACTTACAGTTTGTGTACGAGGTGATTGCGCAGGTCCTGAGTGACGTGCTCGTGCCAGGCTTTCCTGGAGCCTGTGGCAGAGACGGGTGCTGCTGTGGGTAGGCTGCCCATTGAGCCCACAGCTGACCCGTCTGGCAGCAGCTGACTGCAGGTGCAAAAGGAGGAAGGTTAGAAATTACATACCCGCAGATATCTGTTCTTGTATTTACTGAATTAAATTATAAACCTTAATTTTAAACATTATATATTCTAAGAAGAAACTTTTTTTTTAAACATCAGTGGGTCTATAAATAATGGCAATACATGCATTGTAATTATTGTTGTACTTGGCAGGGACTGACTTGTTAGTGTTGAGTGTGTTGGGAAGGGAGTCTGTGTGCAGGTTTGTCTGTTCTGATGTGGGCACACCCATTGTTGCATTTCCAAGAGCCATCTGGTTACCTGTAAATACAGAATCCAGTAAGCAAACAGCCCTCTTTTGATTTAAAATAACCTCAGTGCATACAGTGTGGTTATGAGTCGCCTGTTTTTATTTATTGTTAAAAAAAAAAAAAAACCCTGTTTTTCTTTACCAAGTGCATTGATGGGTCTCATCTGCTGTGGAAGCTGTTGTTGCTGGGCTTGGGTGTTCGACGCACCTGCTGTCTGACCTGTGCCTGGAGCCTGCTGGGCCGGAGCCTGCCCAGTAGCCTGACTGCTGTAGGGCAGCCCAAGTGCCGCATAAGCCCTCTGCATCGAGCTGGGATCTATGGGAGCTGAGGTATTAATGGTGGGAGCACTAGGCTGGCCCACACCTACGGAGGACATGGGGTTCTGGAGGCCCGCATTAGGGGAGCTCAGCATAGCTGGGGAGAGATATGGACAAGTCAGCCCCAAAACACCCACATAAAATCATACTGTTTATATTAGCAACAGCCTTCCTCCGTTTGCATCTTACAGTAGTGCTGCAACAAGCTGAATATATACACAAAATGCATATATGGGTACTATGAACCAAGCTCCAAAGACAAGAGAATACCTTGCAGACTGCAAGCATATAGAATACTCTAACAGGTAACCAAAATGGACATACATCTGCATACTTTGGCCTCAGGCAAGATTAAGTCACAACATCGCAGCATAATACAGTTAGAACATTAATGTAAGGCTAAATGCTTTTAAAAGCCAGGGACTGAATAAATGCATAAATCCCTTCAGGGGGCAGAGTATTAGCATATTTTTCTGGGTTCAGGCATTGGTTGAGCTAAAAGAAATAAAAAAAAAAAACGGCTCTTAGTTTGTGTAAAGACAAAAATTAGATGAGGCAGAACAAAGAAAAACTGCACTCTGTTTGCACTGGCAAGAGCACAAGCCCTGACATCATGTTCTTTAACATGCAAGCCAAACAGGGAAAGACTAAGACTGAAATGCTTTTAATGATGAGAGATGCTCAGCAGTGAGGTGAAAAAATCCAGGAAGAATGGGAGGGAAAAAGACAGTAGGACCTACAAGTCGACAAAGTAAACCGATAGCAGGTATATAAGCTAAACTAATAAACAATAAAAAAAAAAAACCAGCAGCTTTTGGTATGAGTCAGAAAGAGCGACAAACTCAGCTCTGTTCTGGTAGAGAGAAGTAGTAAATAACCCAACAGCCAATTGCTCTGTGGGACTCCATGAGCACACGCTCTCTGCATCCTCTCACCCTCAATCACACCGCTGTCCCTCCTGAGTGTCAGATTACAAGCCCAGCAGGACTACACTTTTATTCATGGAGTGCTTTTAGTCATCACAGACGAGCAAAAGCCTAGAAATAAATAGCTTGACTCACTTTGAATGCCAAGATACACATACAATGCTAAACAAAACACACATTGCTGACTTTCGAAAACAAGCCTACATTCTAAAAATGTCACTACAGAGCTCAATATACCAATAACATCCTGTAATGACTGAGACACAAATTGAGGCCTCTGTAAGAGCCGTTACCAGGGCTCAGTTTCCTGCTTACTGAACACAATCGGTGAAAACAATTTAGCCTCGTTTTTGATTTCTCTTATACGTGACAACAATGGCTAAGCGGCGGTGGGCCAGCGATTGCTACTTACGCTGCTGGGTGCGCTTGTCGCTGGCATTCTTCAGCGGCAGGCAGACAGGACAGTCGTGTCGAGTGCAATTTTTCCAGTGGGAGATGATCTGTCTGGACGACGCACAGTGAGCCACTGCAAAGAGAGAAGAACAAGGTTGAAAATTTTGATACCATCTGTCATATTTTAGTCCTGTCCAACCTGAATTCATTTACTCCAGTAATGCAGACAATATTAAATTAAGCTTTATTTTATTCCATACTATAGTAAACCCAAGTTCTTCATGTGTACTGAAAATCCCAGTAGCAGATCAAGCAGCAACCTGATGTGTCCTTGATTTAACATACGAGTCACTGTTACTGGTTTCTGCAATGTGCTGGTTAATAGCAAGTTAACCACAAACTTGTTCCTTTAGGAAACCAGTTTCCCCCCCCAAAAAAAAACTGTTCAAAACTTAGCTCATCATTTCAGTGCACTAGTTTTTCCTCTTCAGTGTAGCCCAGTGTACAGGGAAGCTACACTGCATTTTCTGGTGGGAAACTGAACAAACTAAGTCGCTTTATTTCATCTGTGGCCAGGCTAATGTAGTAGCAGCTAATCTGACAAGAAATCACAACCTGGCACTCGCTTGCTCCTTGGCGCTAGCATGTGCTGGTCCACATTAAATTGCTACACGGATTCAAGACCTAGGCACAAATTAGCATAATTATGTTTATATTATCTTTGTAAGAAAGCCAATAGAGCTGGCAGAGATTCAAAGTGTGGCTATCGTGCCGTTATCTTTTTATAAATTCAGTATGCAAAGAAAAGCTCTCATATTTAAGTCCAGAGCCAATCCAAGCACAAATCACACTACAGAATCTGGGGTTTCTCACTTGAAAATAAATGGAGCCAACGGACATCAGATAAATCTAAAACGTTAGTGATAACTATGTGTCGGGGAACAAGATTTTACTAGACAGTTATTTCAGTGGTACTGAGAGGCAAGGATCCAAACCAAGAGGAAATGAGCTGGTATGGAGAGAGCAGGCTGCTTCACATTTAACACACCTTGGCCTCTTGTGTGTTTGGCTTGCAATTTAACTTGAGCATTCAAGCCCCAAAAGCTGTGCAAAAGACACAGAGACAAAGTTAAATGAGAGTAGCTTAAGGGGGGTTTTTCATCGTAGGAATGTTGGGACTGACACAGAAAGGAGCAGACAGAAACAAACAAGAAGAAAAAAAATTCACCAACAGAGTGAAATCTACTGGTGGAAGGAGAAGTAGAAGATCTAGAAGTATGAGTTCCACTTATGCAAAGTCTGGATTAGATAAATACACCTACTGCAAACATCAAACTTCAAGCACAACAGAGGGATGAAAATAAAAACAGCATTAGGTGCTTTTAGATTGATGAAGTTGACATTTTGTGCATCACATTACCATTAAGTCAATCACAACACAATTTTAGAAAAAATACAAAAAGGGGGGAAAAAACTAAACAACTGATCTCAGATTTTTTTTTTTTATTTGAATGTACCAGTTGCAACTATTTATGATGCCCAAAATAAACAGGAAGAATGGGGAAAACAAAGGTCTCTTTAAAGAGCTCTCTTAAATTTTTGGGGAGGCATGGCTCATAAAACCATGCTCAAAGCTTTGGGGAACTGCATGAAGGCAGAAACCACCAGGACGCTTCCTATATCAAAACAACAAGAGCCTTGGCCGAGGAGGTAACCAAAACCCCACTTTTACCTTTCCATTCAGCTTTCAGCACAACAATAACCCAAAGCATGCTGCAGAGATACAGCTGGAATGGCTTTGGGACAAGTCTGAGTGATCTTGGTTAAACTGCCAAAAATCAAGGTGCACTAAGCTTGTGGAAACTTGGCCAAGGCGGTTCAAAGAGGGAACTCCTGCCAAAACGGCTCCTACACAGCAATTTATGCATGTGAAAATGTTTGTGAATGAAATCTGATGTAAAATTTATTCCACAAATCCAATCTGTTTTTCAGGATGATTACAAAAAGACCTATCTCTACCAAAAATAGAAGCACAGATGGCCACAATATGTGAAAAATGGAAAAGAAATCTGCTGCTGCTAAAAATGTTATCCCAAATGCAATGAACAAATGTCAGTTTTCTTCTTGAGGCAGTTTCTGATCAGATTTGCGTCTAAAAAGATTACTGTGCTATCTATTCAAGAGCGGAAGGTTTTTCTCTTTGAACTGGTAACACAGCAACTGGATGTACACATTCAGTTATCAACACTACCCAGCCTGAACCTTAAGATTCAGTTAGCAATATTATCTTAACTAACAAATCTCAACACCCACTGTATGGCAGATTTTTCCCTTGGGGGAAGTCCAGTCTATGTTGCGTCTACCTTCAACTCCTTTTGCATTAAGGTGTTGTGAGATTTTTATTTCTACCTTATACATGGTTGTACTTAACGTCTTCTCTGTGTAGCAGGGCTAAAAACAAGGCTAATACTGAACAAAGGTTATATATAAATTAGGGCAGATTATCAGTTTCTGTGGTGAAAGGTTAGTAGAGGCCTTACTGTGACACCCCCTGCAAAAAGAGATTGTGTTCATTAAAAGCAGCTTGACTAAAAAAACTGGGGGTGTTTACTAAGAGGTAAGCTATTTGTGTTCTGACCCTTTAATGTCTCAATCAGTATAAAGGGAACTGACTTCCACAAACTGACCATCTGGAAGTCATCATTAACTTTCTTCACTTCATTTCAAATGCTTCAACTCACCCTGGCAGGATTTGCCGGCCTGGCAGTGGGTCATGTGATTAAGGACGTTCTTCATGGTGCGGCAGTGAGGCAGGGCACAGGCCCTCACCTCCCCATTAGCCTGTTCTCGTCGCTGGCACTTGTGTGCGTGAAGCAGCAGGACCAGCTGCTGCTGGATCAGCTTGCGCTTCTCAGGATCTGCTGTGGGGCCTGCCGAAGGCACTGCCACACCGCCGCCGCCGGCCAGCGGGAGCATCGCTGCCTGCTGCTGAGGCGGCTGCTGCTGCTGGAGTTGCTGCATGGGTGAAACAGGCAGACAAATGTCAAAGTTGTGCTGAGTTACAAAGATAATATCAGTCAATCAATTTAAGAATGCTGTGACACAGAAAAAGTCCTAAAAAGGAGATGTAAATGGTATTTATATGGCTTCAAAATGTAATAAAATATATTATAAAACTGAGTTAACCATTTCATTTATCAAACTAACAGTTTATAAACAGCTTAGTCATTAGAAATACATCACTCAAGTATTTCATGTGTCAAAACTAAAAGTACTACTTAAAGAAATACAACAATCAAACAGTACTGTGGAAAGAATGCTTACAGTTCCAAAGAAGTATTAGTAAATGAAGGAATTTTAATGGAGATAATTAAATAAATAAATAGTGCGTTCTGTGTACAGTAATATGTGAATGTGCAGAAAGTACTGACCATGTTTGGCACGCTAGTAACAGCAGCCCCTTTGAGCTCATTAGAGAAGGGTGGCAGGCTGTTGGCATGGGCAGACTTGTTCTGGAGCTGCTGCTGAGGGTTTAGCTGCTGGCCAGGTCCTGCAGCCCCCTGACCGTAGGACTGCGCCCCGAAAGGACTCCCATTACTACCCAGGCCCATCTGGAAACACGGAGAAATGGCCAAAAGAGTGAACATTGTAATTAAGCAGTCTTATCAGCTACAGCGATAAAACAAAAACAAAAAAGCTTCTTCCATTCCAGAATACTGAAGGGACAGACTCGGATTGATCAAAGGATTCACAAGTTTAAAACACTGATTTGATGTGGTTAAACATTTACCTGAGGGATTACGTTAGTTCCTCACGCTCCCACCAGTCATTTAGAGCCCTAACGTGCCAACAAAGGTTCTGTCTCAATTTCAATGCCAATTTGTCATTACAAGACCCCCTCTGCCAAGACAAGCGTTTGCGTAGCTGCGCCAGGATAATTGTGACTGGTCCTGTTTTAAGCAGCCCAGTGATGCTCTGGCAGCCTGACAACTCAGCATGACACCAGCTACTGGCAGGAAAGACTTCTTGACTACAGTCATTTCTCCTCCTGCTTTCTTCTTTTCTTAAGCCAGTCAATAGGCATAATGCAACTGAAAATGTTACCAACAATGCCATAATTATGGATAAGGAGCCACCAAAAAATGCTCTTCTATTCTGCCTTTTATCTTCAATTAGCCATTTTAATGGGTCATTAACCCTCTGAGGGCATAATCGGCAATTCTTGAGTGCTTTCAATTTTACCTTTATATTTTGCCTTGAAAACTGTTTATCTTGCCTTGTTCCTTATTTTTCAGCACAACCTCACACGTAGGACTGCAGCTATGTATTTTTTCCTAAAAAATCAATCATACCAATTAATCTGATAAGAAATGTATATTAATGAGCTATAGTAGATCTTCAAAAGAGAAAAATATGGATCTTTTCAAATAAACTGCGCATTGCCAGTTGTAAAATGGAAACAAATGTTTGAATAGTTTGACTGCATACAATATATGCTAAAAAGTATTAAAATAAATAAGATAATATCTACAACCAAAAATAAATAAGGTATACGTGCATACAATCTAACCTCCTGGAGGAGCTAGATTTGGCCTGTGCTCATTTCTAAGCATTTTTGTGTGTGATTCTGCATATTTAAGTTGCTAGTGAATGAGTGAGCAGGTGTGGATGTAATACGCCTTTAACCCTCTGGGGTCAACACGTCCTATTTGACATTGTGAATTTAAGATGCCGTTGCAGCTGGACGCTGCTTTGCTGACTCTCTATTTCAACATGACTTGAAAGTGCAGACTTTAAACTACGTACCAGTATTAAAATTTTGTCAATATGCCAGGTAAAAACCAAAGTTGTCATCAATAATCTACGCCATATATGCATATTCCTGTATATTATCTGCACATTTGGTGCAGGAAAAAAAATGCTAAAAACTGGATTTTCACTAGCAGGAAATGATTGCAGGCAAAATAAAAGACAAAAAATATCATGACAGCATCTTTCCAATTGGTGGAAAAATGCATCACATCAACTAATCAAAAAATTATATGGCAATGTTTGGCATTTGGTTGCTGAGGAACCGGTGAAAGAGTGGTGAAATCCAGTGAAATTAATTGCCAGTTTTCTCACCTGTGATGTGACCCTCTGTCTTGTGGTGGACAGGTACTGCTTTTTTAGAGTGGCACAAATCTGTGGGTCATCTTACTGTGACACCTAAATAGTTGTGCAAAAACTGTCTGCAGCATTGCCTGCATTTTAATGTAAATTGTTGTATATAACTTTGTTTGCTAAATTTGTACATATATTTTTGAAAATTACAACTCATATTTGATTTTAAATTCTAAAAATAGTTCATTTAATATAACTGTGATTTTCACAGTTAGAAAAAGTAGCTTTTTCTACCCAGAATTTAAGTTTTGGTGGAATTTTGGGTCCAATGTGTTAATACAGTATGTCAAACTGAAAAAAACAACTTTTTTCAGCACACCTGAGAAGAATGGCAAGGCAAACAAGGCAAAGTTAACAATTTTTAAGATAAAATCAAAACCAGCCAATTACCCCCCCAGACCCCACAGAGCTAAAAGGGACATGCAGGGTTCTAGCCAGAAAAATTTTACAGGCCGGCGTTATCAGATGTCTTCAAGAAACAAACAAACCCAAAAAAAAAGTCCAGTCGCCCTTTTTCAAGCTTCAGAGATTATTATGACCTGGATGACTGAGAATTTCTTCAGCTTATCCAGTCCAAAGAGGGCAGGCCCACCACCTGCAGGAGGCGTCGTAGGGGTCGGGTGCAGTATGTGTCGGGCGGTGGCCAAGGGTGGACCGATCCCCTGGCTATCAGGACTGGCTATTAATATAATTTAATTAATAGAATTCATTTATATTAATCAAAATCTGCTAAATCATGTTACTAAAACCCTGGACTTTATTGTCTAGTACACCACATGCCCCCCTTTAGGTCAATCTAAAGCAGATCGGCACCAATACACCTGTTGCTTAACCAGCTGTTCACCAAAGTAAGGGCAACGCTGAGTGTATCACAGCTGAAACGTCTGATCAAAAGCACTTTGAATTTCCATAATTCTGCAACTATTTGTCCTATCGCAAAAATTCTGAAAGCTGAGAAATTGCACTTCCCACCCAACGTAGGGTTATTACCCTAATTAGAAGTCTGTGAATGGCAGCACTTTTGAAGTTAAATGAGTCTGATATGGCCATGTTAACAGTTCATCTGCACATTTTATTTCAACTCCATCTTTACTGCAGATTTTTCACTGTGTAAAATGAAAACAATGAAAACAACTACAAAGTTTGCGTTTCTTCTTGTTGGAGCTTTTGGACCGGCTCGTTACATGAAGGACTCACACCAGCCTTTTCCCAGTAAAGGTTTTAATGGTGATTACAGGAACAAGTGCTGCTGTTTTGGACACTAAAAAGATGTTTTCTTTCACTCCACCTGAGCTCACAGCCTCTAACAGCTCCATCTCTTCACTGTTTGTTTGTAGACAGATTCCATGTTAAACAGCATCATCACTACTGCTCTTGTGTTATCAGTTTTTTTTGTGTGTTGACAAAACTACCGGCTGCTTGGGCTTAATGTTGTCACACATTTTATTCACACACGTGCTCCTCGTTATGTAATTTGGGGGCGTTTCTGATAACTAATTGCCCTGTTGATTAAGGGGAAAAACACTGAAAAGGCCACAATCTAAAGGACATAGTTAAACACCGTTTCCTGTGTGTGCTTGTGTGTGTGTGTCTCTAAGCGCCTTTTAAAATGGTCACATCAACATCAAATCTTGAAATGTGGATGAAAAGTGTGGCACTGAGTATAACATTACACACACACAGTCATATTAGTGTGTTGAAGGTGGCTAATGCAAGTCTGTACTGATGCTAGCAGCCTACTTTACTCGCAGGTTAATGTCCACATTCTTGTACAGAAGGTGGTTGCATATTCCTCTGGTCAAGCGGTTACATCCCACTTTACAATGATGCAGCCTACAACTGTTCACCTTGCTGGTCCAAGTACTTCAGAGCTGCACAACAATATAGCACAGACAATTTAGAAGATGAACACTGCCGCTGTGATGTCACTCACTAGTTTTGGACGCTGCATTCTGAACCTTCAATGTTAGTGATCTGGCCTCTGCTATGTTTTTTTCCCCAAGCCTAAAGTTACCTTAAATGGATAAAAGTTCGGAGTAGCAACTTATCAGCTAATGCTGATTACTGATTAAAAATGGACTCATGAAATGCAGCCTGAAAACTGAAGCACTAAACTTGTGAGATGCTCTGTAACACACGACAAGCCATAATATTAGTCTGATAATCTATTAAAAATTATCCAAAAGGAACCAAGAGCTCGAGCTTCCTATTTGGGACACCTGTCCAACCACACAGCCAATTCAGTTATCCAGGTGGTTGAGTTATACAAAAACCCAGCCTCACACGGTCACTAGGGGACGTGCAGATTCCTCTCTTTCAGCTCCAGAGGTTGCCCTTTGTTTGTAAGGCTTTATTACTTGCCTTGTTTTCAGCTTCCCCTCAGACAAAGGTGCTGCCATCTACTGTCTATGTAACATCTTAATGGGCGTCCACAAAGATAAAACTGGCAGTTAAACAGTAACAAGGGACCACAAAATGTTACTGACATTCCAGAAACCAACCAATTCAACTGCAACTGTCATTGTACAGTAATGAAATATGAATAAGTAATTTAAATGACTAGTTTTTCTGGTTTAGACTAAAGCAGTCAGCAACATTTAAAGGACTAATCGGGCACATTGATAATTTAATCTAGTAGACTCAAGTAAACAGCTGTCACTATAGCCTAAAACTGACTGTAGAGTAGGGGTAGGCGATATGGCTCAAACATAATATCGTGATATTTCAGAGAATTTTGACGATAACGATAAATTTTGAGATATAACAACCCCATCCTCCCGAAATCATAGTTACTCATTTGATAAAATTAACTTACCAGGTTACTTAGCAATACTATATTAAAAACTACAAAAAAACAAACAAAAAAAATAAACTGGTTAATTTTACTCCAAATACTTAATTTAGTAAAGTATTCAGTCTCAAAGTATAAAAAATAAAAATTATCCTTATATTACTTTGAAATTGTGACAGCTCGGGTAATAAATTTACAACGCTTGCTTGATTTATCATACGGGGTACAGCTGGCGAGCGATTCAGCGATGCCATGCTGCTGCACTGACTTACGTTGTTTTGGTTGTGTAGTGTAAATTTCGTTTCGTGCATCAAAAATAGTTTTTCGGACTCGCCTGTTCTTAATGCAGCTGTTCACACCGGGCGTGTCATTTCACAGGACGAATTTGCGGCATTTATTTTTTTGGATCAAGTTCGATTTTTCCGATTTTCAAGCGAATAAACTCATCTGACCAATCAGGGCGCTGCATTTAGCGTTCACCAACACACTGAATGTGGGAACAGTAAAATATTTTTCCTCAGACACACAGCTACACGCTGCTCCGGGTCAGTCGGCTGTCTGAAATGATTCTCTGCCACTATCCTCTGTGATCCCAACTCTGCCATAAAGAGCTCAAACTGCCCCCTGACATCCTAAAATAAAAGTGGCCGGGATGTAGCTTCATCTCCCTGCGGCTGCTTTTTCGGGACCTGGATGAACCCAGAATATCTGCTTCACACAGGACCCATTACATCATCGCTTAATGTCGATTGCATTTTTTTTTTTCCACAGTGCATTTAATGAGGACGATTTAATCGCAAAAACACAGCGCGTCCGGTGTGAATACAGGTTACACGACAAGTCCGCATCCGAAAGTTTTGGGGTTTCATGTCGTTTTTACGTAACGCGTCAGGTGTGTAACGGCCTTTAGCTGCCGAACTTTCCCCGTTTCGATATGACGGGCTTCCTACACTCCGTGCATATTACTATGGTCTGTTCTGTATCTGCTCGTTTGTAGCTCTGATATACATCCTTTCTTGGAATTTAATTCTTCAGCAATAACGCTTTCAGCCATGTTTGCCTGTACCTGTACAGCTTGAATATCGCTGCATGACCCAAGTGAGTGTAATCCGAGGCATGACGTATTTACATCATGAAATTAGCATATCATGATATAATTTCTTTTCCCGGGCAAGATTTTTTTACCGGTATTATCGTGAATGATATGATATGGCCCAGCCCTACTGTACAGCAACCTACAGTCCCGTTGACAGTGGAAAGTATATAATTTCTGCGTTTTTGTTTTTGAAAAGTAACGCATTCAGACAGACAGGTTTTAAAAATTATCACCGTACACACAAAATCGCAAGACACTGACAACACTTTAATTCCCTCACAAAAGCCACAAGTTGGTGGTTTGGTACAGGAGTTGCAACCATAGTGTGCACCTCCCACATTTAAAAAACTAGCATTTTACCACTTTACATGCTGTAACATTTTCAGGCACTCGAAACACCATTACCGTGTAAACAACAGGCCAAGTTTCATAGAGGTTTGATTGAAGGGTTTACATTAAAATGCAACTACAGGGCGCCAGGGTGGCTCAGGGCGTGAGCAAGCGACCATATATATGCCGCGTTGCGTTGCGGGCGGCGCAGGTTTGATTCCCGACCTGTCGCCCTTTCCCGCGTGTCTTCCCCATCTCTTTCCTCCCACTTTCTTGTCTCTCTCCAACTATCAAGAAAGCCATGAAAGGCCAAAAAATATACTTAAAAAAAAAATGCAACTACATCCAAAAACCAGTATCACTAACCCTCAAGAAGTGAAGTGAATCCATTAAGATGTGTGCTGCTTAAGGGAATAAAATCCTTGTTAGTGCCTTGCATTAAACACTGATTAACTTGCTGCTGCTCTCTCATCCACAGAGCTGCTGGGAGACCAAACCAGACTCTGCCATGCCAGGCCAGGCTGTATCCCCTCAGGCTGTTGACACCACTCCAACAGACCAGATAAAAAAGACCCAGCTGAGACGACCAGACACTGGCAGGCTTTCAACACAGCTGAGCAGACACACACACACACACCCTTTCATTTCACTCTGCCGATTCAGTCCCTTGCTCTCTGACACACTCCACACATCAACGAGCAGGACAGTTGCCAACTATCATTTCACCGCTTTGCTGCCAGGCGAGACTGTTCAGCTGAGCTGGCCTCCCTCCTTCATCCCAAGTGTACTCCGCCTCTGTCATTTCAACTTATTAAGTGGTTTACAATACCTATCTTTCTCTGCATCGTTGAAATGGTGAAACCAATAAGCCGGAGAAGGCATGGCAAGGCAAGTGCTCGTGCGTATATAGTAACAAAAGGAGCATGTGGTGGTAAGGAGCCTCTCACCAACACAAATGCCCAGAGAGAGATTTACAACCTGCGATTAAAGCACAATAGAGGAAGCCACACACAAAGAATGGGTCTGGTGGTTTTCTCCTTCAGAGCAGTTGGTGACATGATAATCACGGAAGACCAGCTGAGCCTAAAACTCGCACCCAGACCGAGTTTCTCCTGGTTCAGTGGGTGACTATGTATGGCAGTAAATGCAATGGGCCCACAATGAGTCTAGAGAAACCTACATATTCCCTTGTTATTTGCGACTATTACAAAATAGATTACACGCAAACCCAATATGATTAGACAGAGTGAACTGAGTCGTGGGGCAAGAATACTATAGTTTGTCAACAAAACAGTGGTGTAGCTCACCAAGTAGGAGTTTGGCTTATAATTGAACTGGCCTATAATTTCTTTATGGGGATCAGCTAGGACAGGTTTGCATGCTCATGTTTTCATCCTTCACATAGCTGCAGCTCCATTTTAGTTCCCATTTCCCCCTCATAAAGTTAGCATCTTAAAAATGAACTAAAGTCAGTTACATTTGGAACCTGAGCTGAGGCCTGCAAATTGTCAGTGTAGCTGCTAACATCAAGGTTTAGCGACACACAGCTTCAAGCTTTCTCTCTGAATCATCGTTGGCCGTGAAAATACAGCTGAAATCAAAGACTGGTCTAGACCTTTTCATTTTGTGAATGGTGATTTTGTCAGATGATCTCTCCGTTACAAAATCTGAACTTTAGCAATGGGGGACAAACAGATCTGAAAATGATTCAGAGGCAGTGGCTGGTTTACATTAGACTCAAATGTCTTCATTTTGGTGCTTGTGATTTTCCTTTGGCGCTAACTAAAATGGCTGTGAGAGGCACCAAAAATTTCTCTATGCAGAAAAAAAAAAATCCCTGACAGCAGCACACACACAAACAGGCCTGTTTCTACAAATGCTGACAGCCGTGTTGCTGTTACTTCTACACCAGCTTTTAATTTTTTTGTGGTTAAAGCATGTCTACAGACACTGGCAATGGCTCAACACACACATTCACTATCTCAGTAAGTCTCTTCTCAGGAGATTGGAGCATCTGTGTGTGTTGTGGTTAAGTACAAATTTGGTGTCTTGGCTCTGACACAGCCAGTTAAATAGATGGCTTCCTAGTGATTTCCTGTGAAACCACACTGGTGACAAGTGTACGTGTAAGCCGCAAATGACACTGTAAATTCTCAGACACACACACACATACACACAAGACTAGCCTAGGACTACAAAATTAACAATGAACAGTTGACAGCAGGGTACCAGCGGCCTGCCAATTGTGGAGTGCACATTTTTCGAGTGCTTAGGACAATATAAACAAGTTGTCTGGATAAAAGAACCGTTTTAGATGAGCCATAAGTGTGACTAGTGGACTATATAGATACAGATTCATGCCTCCACATCCAACACACATATCCCAAAAGCAATTTAGTTTGTGTGGAGGAGGGGCTTCAATTAAGCTCCTAGTCACTGATAACAAAAGGTTCAGTGTGTTACAATAGCAAATGTAAAAAGCCATTTGAGAAGAAGTATGAACTTGTTCATCTCATTACACAACCAATTAAAAACTGCATAAAGCTGAGCTCCGGCATATTTTTCCCCGATACACAAAATGCATTTCAAAATAAGCCAGCGTGTGCTAACCATGAACCACTTATAATCGGAAAATAAACATTGCTGCCTGATTGTGAGCAATAAAACCTTTAATTTTATAGACCATATTCAAAGACAGTTCCTTTTTAGTAAAGAGCTGCGGCAAACTTCAGGAAACTTGAATTACTTTCCACATTTCCTCAATAACAGTTTCACCAGGCAAATTACTGCATGAGGTTTTGATCCACGGTGAAGTGTGACGGTACAGCAGCAGTTCAGAAGCCCCGACAACCCAGAAACTAAACACACGTACTGTTTTGGACACAGTTAGCAGCAAAACAGATTTCAGCCAGCTAAAGGAAATAAATGTGCATTTTTATGTATGGTTTATTTAGAATGTTTACAGCGTTTTACCTGCTGTCAGATCTCTTTCTGACAATGAAGCAAAGCGGTTAACCTTCACCAGAATGCATCGACAGAACTGTAATTTTACTTCACAAAACATAGGAATTGTTCGTTTACTGTTGGATGGATTCGTTAAAGATGGGAACACACAAGGTAAACCAGCAGCTCCCATTATCAGCAAGATAAACCAGAGTCTTGTGGCTTTGAAAACAGCTTGCTTGCTTTGTTTGTTGTTTCCACAAATAAACTTTGTTGACTGTTGCCATGCATGCGACTTCAAGTTAATGTAAGCACTCAAACCTTACTATGTTTCTTTGTTGGACCAGCACTTTGTCTCCCCTTTTACTACAGGAGGACTTTGATAGTGAGCTTGAAAAGCAAAACAAGTGTTGGGCAGGGTTGAGTAATTTAGAGCAGCTGCAAACTCTACTATGGCTTTACTGAACACACACTTTCAGATGTAAAATCAACTTAAAACATAACCATAGTGTCTGATTCTATGCGTCTTTTAAAAAAAAATAGATGTTCAAAAACAGCAATCACCCTAATCTCCACTGACAAGACAGAGAACCAGCAAAACTACAACAAAAGAACAAAATTAAAGGAAAAAAGGTCTGGTTTTCTAATAACTAAAGATGTTGCAGATAAAGGCCCCCCAAAAAACACACACACAAACACACACAGAAACACACCAAGACATTTTATAAGGCAACAGAACCAGTTAACATGTGTGTGTGGTGTGTTCTTCAAAGACATGTCATATATTTAGGGGAGAAACAAAGCATCTTTTGTTTACAGTACATGCTCCATAAGGTAGCTTTAATTCGTAGTGTGACGCTGTGCCAGAGCACCTTCATTTGATCCAAAATGCTGCAGTGAGAATATTGACAGGGACTAATAGTATTATTATTAATAGTATTATTGGTTGTCATTGGGGTGGCTGTAGCTCAGGAGGTAGAGCAGGTGACCTACCAATCAGAAGGTTGGCAGTTCGATTCCTGGCTGCATGCCAAAGTATCCTTGGGCAAGATAGCGAGCGTTGGAGAATGAATGTGTGTGAATGTTGGACAGAAAGCACGTAGCTTTATATGCTTGTATGAATGTGGTCTGAATGGGTGAATGCAAACGTGTTGTATAAGCGCTTTAATGGCTCATGTAGAGTAGAAAAGCGCTATATAAGAACTAGTCCATTATCCAGTAATGTTGCTTTCTTTCCAAAATAAGGGCACACATTTGTACAGAGGAATCCTATCTAGAATTGACAAATCTGGCCTGCACATAGTTTTAACATTTTCCAGATGAAAAAGAAAAAAAAAACATTTAAACTGGCTAAAATGTTAGCCTCAATAAGAGGACCACCGCATGAAAGCGATTATACACAAAAGTGCCACAAGCTATTCAACTTTGCCTACGCAATAAGTGACCAGTTCATTTGTGTCCAGTGTTAAAATAGTTACTAACACACATGCTAGTAATGAAAACTTAATATTTCTATGCATATGGAAAATCACTGCCAGAGAAATATTGTGCATGTACTTCATATCACTTTGTACAGGGAAATTTTGAGCCCAAACACTAAACACTGAAAAATGAGTATGTCTCACCTTGTTCATGTTGCCTGTTTGCTGGGCAGTACTGAGGGTGGGGTGAGCTCCCATCTGCTGCCCTCCCTGGGTGAGTGTCTCTGCCAACGCACTACCTGATCCTCCTGGTCCTGGTGGCGTTCCCTGCATTGTCGGTCCTTGGTACTGCATACTTGCTACCCCGGCCCCTCGTCCTCTCCCAGCTCCAGGCACAAGGCCACCATTCATCACCTGCCCAGGCTGAGGCTGCCCTCCCTGGTTTAGGAGCCCAGAATGGCCCTGGTTATTGTTAATCATGGCCTGGTTGAACCCCGTTGTGTTCAGCCCCATAGTTGCAGTATTGTTGTTGTTGTTCTGTCCTGCTACTCCAGTTGGTGTGCCTGCTTTCTGGGCCTGAGGGGATGGGTGGTTGTTAGGGGAGCCTTGGCCAAGGGGGCTCTTACCCAGCGGTGTTCCGAGCTGTGGCCCCATGCTGCCTGGCTGAGGACTAGCTGTGCCTATATTAGAAGTGCTACCAGCCCGAAGGAGCTCTGAGAGCTGCTTGTGCTTGGCCGCTGCATCCGGGACAACAGAAGCAGTACCACCACCAAGTCCTGATGGAGTGCCTCCTGGTCCGCCAGCTCCAGGTGTTGCTCCACCATTTGAAGGTATTCCACCCATTAGGCTTATATCACCACCATTGGGAATCAACTCATCTGGAAGGTCATTCTCCAAATCATCCCAGGAGAGCGAACCAAGATCTATGAGAAGGGATAGAGAAGTCAAATGGTCACAAAATGGTTTATACAACTGCATGAAAATTAAATTCAGACTTCTATGATACATCAAATCAGCCAATACTGGAATCAGTTTTCTCACTTTAGTCACTTTTCCACATACTGCTGACAATTCATACCACAATTCAACATGAGTCACATAGATTTTCCTATTTGGAATAATCTGAACAACCCCCATAAAGGTTCAAGCGAGAGCAGAAAAATAACCAGCATGGTAAAACTTAAATTCTTTAAATAAATAAGTCATGGTTTCATTTATATGAATACAACAGACAGAAAAAGAGGAAAATCCATAGATATTCCTGCATTGAATGTAACAGATTTAATGCCTTAAGTGGCCTGTAGTCACCACCCAACGGCTCATTTTGATACATGAAAAAGTCTGCAGTTAAAATAAAAAAACAATAGGCTCCGAGTCTCAATCCTAATGTTTAAACATTCCCAATTATGAGATATTAATGAGCCAATGTGATAGCTGCTGCTGCACTGTGGCCTTGTCCCTGTAGTACAAGACAAAATAAGCACAAAGTGTGACCGTAAAAACATCACTACTGGCTGGCAAACAGTGCGACAAAACGGAGAATCCAGCAGCGTTCGTAGTTCCTGCTGGGTGGTGCAGGAATATTTGTGTCACACCATACAGAGGTGTGAGGATAATGGTGAGAGCCTAGGGAACCACAATTTGTTTGAGAATTAGTGATTAAGATGGTGAGAAGAGCTCAGGAGGTGTGTATGCATTACAGTGTGGCTTCAATAAGACCCATTGGACAAATTGTGACAATAGATTACTTTGCACAATCTCAGCCGTGCAGCTCTCGGTTTTCATTTCCCTCTGAAAGTGACAAAGTTGCCTGATGAGGGCAGAAATACTGTCTGAATTCTTATTTAACCAACTTGTTTCATTGTAAGCATGGTGTTTAGTGGTCTGTTGATCTTGGATGATCTTGTGTAAAGAGTGGAGGACATAACTGGGATCTATGCTAATGTCCGTTTGCACCATGGCTCACCCAAGCACCAATTTACTGAATTTGTGTAACTAAAAGTAGTGAAAGCTGAGAAATGTCACTGCATGTCAGGCACTATTAAGTAACTCACTTCAGCATACAGTGAACAGGACCTTGGCCTTAATGCTAAAGGACTGAACACTGCTGCTGGATGTCTTCATTGAGATTCAGTCAAGCTCCCAGCTTTAATGAGGGCACTTGGCCTACACATTTCCCTGAGTAAACACAGGCTTGTGGATCTGCCTTGCTAGCTCGCTGTCTGTCCCCGGCATCAGGCACGCAGGTGCTCCATGTGGAAGAAGCTTGTTTAAGGCTGAAGGGACAATCCATCTTTTCCTTGCCCGCTTCTCTCAGCCCATGCTGTCTATCAGGTCGGCACATGATGCTCTCCAAGCAGCAGTATGCACTTCAACCACATGTGCGTAGGCCTGGCATTGCATTTATCATTTCAGAATGGAGATCAACACGCACGCACGTACGCCAACCCTCATCCCCCTGAGCTTCTTGGCTGGAGACCAAAAATGCAAAGCAATGTTTTGGTTGGGTATGGCCACATGCAGTCTGGGGAACCCCAACCATGAAAGGAGGGGGAAGGTGAGACATAAGCTGTTTTAACACATGCACTGCAGCCCTCACATTTTGTAGACACCCAAGGAGCTGTATGTGAGTGTGCAAAAGTATAAATCAGTTACACGGGGCCTAAACAACCTTTACAATCAAAGCTTGTACTTGCGCATTACGTTGTCAAACCAATGTGTGAATTAAGCCATTAGAAAGCAAGCATCCATAGGTAAGAGTCATTTACATGAATATAAAAAATTAAAATATATAACTGGCAAGAAGTTACATTCATTCACTAATAGTGGGTACACACAAACCTGACTTCTCTCTCCTGTGCTTTATCACCTTCCTTATTTTATCTCTTTTGGCTCCTGTCTTGAGGTGAAAGCTATAAATATCTACAAAAGTAACCGGAGCAGTGGTCCTGCCCAGAGCATTCTGTCATCTTCCCCTAAAGCCACGAGTGTCTGGTCTCAGACTGACAAATGCATCATGGCTACTGGCGGTCTTATTTGCAACTCAGTGTAATATAGCAAACAAAAAAAAACATAAAAACAAAACAAACATTTAACAGTGGGAAGGAAATGTCACTTTTAGGTTTCTTTTTTCTTTTCAAGTATGCCGTTTTTACAAAAGTTGGAAAGAACAGCAGAGGAAAATTACTTTATAAATAAAGAAAAATAAAATAACATTATGGCCATCGTGATAATTATCAAATAAACAATGCACATCAAAGTAAACACAATTTTAATTTTTAAATAACAATATAATGGGCACATAAGTAAATAAAACGACCTCTGTCCAAAAGTTCAAACAAGGCTTCAAATGAAATCAAAAATACTTTGTCTGTCCAAAACAACTGACCAGTTTAGACGATTCAGTTCATGAAGAGGTTTACCATTCAGGGTGAACGTTAATATTAATGCAAGAAAAAAAATTGACAATTTGTTAGCTAACGTAACTGAAATGGTGCCTCTTAGCAAACATCCTCCTTGTTTTTGACAGGTAAACTAACAGAAACATTACTGTACAAACATTAACAGTATCAACGCGATGCACTAACTCTCTAAAATGTAGCCATTCAGATCTGACATCACAGCGCAGGGGTGCATTTTAAATGCTTATACATTGCAGTAATGCCATGGAATGAAAGCTCTGCTTTGCATAGGCTGCACTCAACTTTTTTTTTGTGAAATGCTCCCACACCATGGGCAGTCCATCTCTGTTCCATCATAGTTATATTGTTCAGGTCACTTTCTTCTTTGTTAGTATTGTTGTTAATGGGAGACAAGGAAGGCAATACTGCCCCGATATCTTCCTGTAGTGTACTACAACTGCAGTTTCAAAAATCGTGTGGTTTTTGAATATGACATGTCGACATTAACATTCCATGTCGCCTAATTTTTGTTATCGGCATAATCGATTAAGTCAACGAATCCACTCGTGCTTCACACAAATATGAACTCGAGTAACATCCGATTGTTATTTCATAGGGTCTAACATGACACCAGCCCACCCTTTGCAGCTCTTCTGGGAAGGCTTTCCACTAGGTTTAGGAGTAGGAGTATGGGATTTTGACCAGTCTTCCAAAAGCGCATATGTGAAGTAAACACTGATGTTGGATGCAAAAGCCTGGCTCCCAGTCTCTGCTCTAATGCATCCCAAAGGTGTTCTATCGCCTCCCCCCAGGTTGGTTCTTCAACACCAAACTCACTTGCCCATGTCTTTATGGACCTTGCCTTGTGCACTTGTGTGAAGTTGTGTTGGAACAGGAAGGAGCCATCCCCATGTCATGAAGCTATTCTACGCACTGTTCTCGAGCTAATCTGAAGGCCACATAAAGTTTGAAGGCTGCAGTCTGTAGCTATTGACTCCGCAGAAAGTTGGTGACCTCTGCAAACTGTGCACCTCAGGCCACACTGACCCTACTCTGTGTGACCTACCATTTTGTGGCTGAATTGCTGTTGTTCCCAATCGCTTCCACTTTGTTTTAATACCACTAACAGCTGACTGTGAAATATTTAGTAACAAGCAAATTTCACAAATTGACTTGATGCACAGGTGGCATCGTATTATAGTACTATACTGAAATTCACCAAGTTCCTGAGAGCAACCCATTCTTTGACAAATGTTTGCAGAATCTATCTGCATGCCTAGGTGCTGGGTTTTATACATCTGTGGCCATGGAAGTGACTGGAACACCTGAATTCAATGATTTGAATGAGTGAGTGAATATGTTTGGCAATATAATGCATCTCTTTCCTGCCCATTATCAAAAAGCATTTAACAATTATGATTTATAGGGACATGCGCGACTAGACAACTAATGATCGCTATTGTCACTAATCTGTACTAGACATACTAATCAATTAGCCTAATTTTTACAATTTTAATTGATGCCTGGTGCCGTAAATGGTTGTCCTAAATGTTAGGCAGCCATCTGCTACCAGATAAGAGCTGCACCCTGACATCATTATAGAAAATGCCTTAACTGTTCATCTTGGCCCAATGTTGTTGTTAGGTATAATACTGTTAGTCATTTTTGAAGTTATACAACATAAACGTAGTCTGATTTTTTTCCCCTTGTTTAGTCAACTAAGAAATTAGTCACCAGGAACATCCCTAATTATGACACTCAACTTATCTAGGATGAACAGATCTTTTGTTTTTAATCCAGCTGTTTCAGCATCAGCTCTTAAGTGCCATTTACCCCAGTGTGTGTGCATCCAGGTACATGATATCTGATCCAAAAGTTTGTCGTCGTCCCCCCGGGTGAGAATGGCACAGGAAGCTCTGGATTTCTGACTTTGGCACCCAGTATGAAAATGCATTCTCATTATTCCATCCATGGTTGCATTGTTTCTTTTTATTCACCTCAATGCATCAACACTGCTACATTTTAACAAGTATTTGTTTGGCTTGCCAGAATTAGCAGAAAAGGGCATTAGTCACCTTTCAACTTGCTCAATAAACTTTGGTTTTCTTAAGAAAATACAGCCAGAAATGTCATCACTTGATGAAATACAATAATAAATCATCAACAATAATCACGTAAAGCTCCTCAACTATTCCCACTTCTTCTTGGAGATTCAATTAGCTTTTAAGGTTTTCTGCCAACACAAAACACATTTTCGGCTTCAGTCTCATTCGTCCTCACTTTACAAAACGAAGGTGGCTCCAAGTGAAATCAGCAGAAATAGAACAGCTGAATTGGCAGTTTAAGCTTAAATGCAAGCACAAACATGAGAAATGTGTGGAATTGAAAATAATTAACATTTAGCCTATTTTTGCTGCCTATTAAGTCAGCTAAAAAGAAATAGGCTGGCGGTAATACCTAACTTCATCTGCCTTTATCCATTCCGCTAATCCCCCCCATCTTTTTCTCATAATTTTCCTGATTGCCCTTAGGCACAGGGATAAATGCCTCCATCAGTGGAAGCACTACAAGCTTACTGCCTGCCCATTTAAGCATTTAAAGTGCCATTTATGCAGGGCCAGGGACATTAAATGTCTGAGTGTGGGAAGGTCCCTGACAAATCTTTGACACTTGAAACAGAAGTAAGATGCTGGCAAATATCAAATACAATTTTTTTTCTTACATTTCAGTACAATTTTGGCTTTATTAACCTTAAAGAAAACACAGAAAAACCTACCATCCTACATATTTACAGATAAAAGTTATTGTTAGTTGAGTAACATGAGAAAATCCACAGGCTACAGTTAAAATTTAATAAAAATACGGCATCTCTGAATCTTAAAAGTCAGAAAAATGTTATATAATATAACCTAAGCGCACAACCAAGTGTTTTTGTGTTTTGTGGACAGAGGGGGTAGAAGAGGTTCTGTGGGGTGACAGATGGCTTTAATAGAAAGACAGGGGGCACATGTTTGTTCTGCCCCAGCAATAAAAAAAAAGAACTTCCCCAAGTGCATACAAAGCTTCACTAGAAGCTTAGATACTAAAAGCATAAAGCACACATTAAACAAGCTGCAAAAATTGTTTTATTTATTAAAACTACTTGAAACTCACTGCTGTCCCATGTGAAACAAAACTAAACCTAAACGTGCAATGTTGTGGTCTTATTTCATTAGCAGCTGTTGCTGTTATTAAATGAGTTTAAGGATGAATAATGCTAAGAGTTTGCTGATACATATGCCATTACAAATTCTGCTTACAGTCTTCACTCTTTATCTTGGTGTGGTATAAAAAAATACTTGCATGCACCTTAGGTGTGGAACATCATAATTTGGCGCTGTGTGAGAGAATGCATTAATCTTATATAGCGCTTTTCTAGACACTCAAAGAAGCTATACAATTTCAACAGGCAGGAAAAGATGCTAGCACTGATTTAAAAAATTATAGCTTGGAGTCATGTGATGGCAACTGAATGGATAATTTGGAATCAGATCTCAGCTGGAACCAGTTCTCAATTCCCACCCCTATAAGGGCTTAAATAGCACAGCTCACACATGTAGACATCACAGAGAAAATGACAGCAGCTTATCCTAGTGCTGTGATTCATTTTTAAAATTTGGGTATTTTTCTCATGCAAGAAACCAGGCTATACTCCCAGGAAAAAGAGAATGAGGAAAAGGCCAAATGTTAAGGCAGATGGGTGCCGCATATAAAGCTCCAGGCATGACTGTCATCAAAGAGGGAAAGCCAGCTCTTTAGCTGCAGTAATTTACAGCTGATGTTACTGCTGCCCTGCGCTGTCCCACGGGGGTCCACTGAGTCCCAACTGCAACTGGCAAAAAGTATAAAGAGGAGGCGGGGCAGGTTTATTGATTGATTACAGACATGTGGTGCCTCTGTTGTGCGATAGCTGTTGAAATTTATAAATCACTGATGATGTGACTGCCATTGTTGCTTAAAGGTCTTCCAGCTCATTTTTCTTGGAGACTGGACAGAAATCAAACACAATAAGGCACACGTGTCAGATGACTGACCAGAAAACCATTTTCTCTGGCTACATATAGAGTGAGAGGCTGGGCTACAAGTCGACAAATAATAAATACCAGAAATGTACTAATCTATACACCTTTTTGTGACAATGCATATGCAAAGCCTTTAACAAGGGAGAAAACAAATGTAACATCAAAAGCAAACATAACTCTGCTGATCAATAGATATTTCAGTTTGTAAATGAATCCCAATAATATGATTATGTCATATATAAATATATAAACTACTGTCGTTATTGTAACTTGTGTGTGTTAGCACCAGAAATATGTGGTACTAGTCAACTAGATGTTTAAACTAATCAGCTAGTACCACAGAACCCTGCTGGTTAGCATGGCAGTAATCTTTTTACTTTCCCCCTTGCACGTTTACAACTTGCTTTTAAGATATTTAAACCAACAGGTAGCTGCTATTGTACATTAATAAAACATGAGCAATTTGATTTAACAACTAGTATTTCTGGCGCCGGCTAGCATGGGTAGCAACATTTCAAAATCTAATCGACTGGTCACACACATTTAAACACTGCTGCCCTTGCATCTTATTTTCCTAATCCACAACCACAGACATTATAAAAGCAATCAAGTCTGACACATAAGACCATTCACTGTTTTGAGTGGCTAGCAAGGAGATCCTGAGCTCGCAAAAAGACTTCCACTTTTAGAGGGGAAAAATAAATCCACTGACAACCTTCCCAGCAAACACCTGACTGATGATTTTATGGGTTGAGTCATTATTTGCAAGTCATGTTGTATAAAACGAGGTTCATTTTGTAAATTATGGTCACTCTAAGAGGAGGATTACCCAGGATGTGTCTATCGGCTAGCAACTTGTCAATCAGCTCGTGGACCGACTGTCAAACCGGCTCCTTGCTCATCAAGTCTGGTTTGGTAGTCAAAGCAAAAATGCTCATTGGTTCACAACAACACTTCACCAATCAAAGGATAAAATCCACCCTTTATGTCAGCTATATGTGCAATGCATTACCTGTTGGTTCTGTTATCGTGTAACCTGCTGATACGCAGGCTGTCCTTCCATCGAAAAACATGCTAGTTTAACGTTTCCTATCTGGGCTCTCAAGTTCCACTTTCTGCTTAATAACCAAACATACAAGATACCAGCTCGACAAATATGACTTTTTACACGGCTAACTTAGCCGCTCAATTATAGTAAAAACTGTAATCACGATTACGTTGGTTAATATTTTCAGGCTGAGTTTTTTACCTACATATAAACATTTTTGGAGGCCAAAGAGTTTTTCACATCTTCTGTTATAAGGCATCACGAGATCATTGCCTTAACTGCTGTGGACCAATCGTGGTCAATCTCAAAGTACTTTTTTTTAAATAAGGAAAAATCCTATAATCAATAGTTTAAAACGATTATTCACAGGGGACTTACTTTAAAATATAATGACAAACAAATAAATGAAAACAATGGGTGAAGGGAACGGGAAGGACATAGGGCAGTCTTGTAGGAAGTTTTTAGCACCAGACTAATGGGGTGTTTTTAACCATAAAGCCTGTAAACCTGTGGGCAACCGCCAGTCTGCCTCCGCTGCGGGAAGTTTCCAAGTGCAGACAGGAGTAAAGACAGCCCCAGGTGGCTGCAGATTTGCGTGCCTCAGGAGACCTGCATGGCAGGGGTAGGACGAGTGATAGAGAGCTGAAGCCAACTGTCACACAGAAAGCAGACCAGGTGAGGGGACCTTGAGTGAGCCAGAGACAAAGGCAACCGCGAATAATCCTTTGAAAAGTTTGCCAATGGAAACACTGATTTTTAACAACTCTAGATAGATTTTGTTGATGATGGGCTCTTAAAGGTCACCATGGCTTAAACTCCGCTAAATATCAAAGAAGTTAGAACTTTAAGGGAGCAAAAGTGCACACTATAAATGAAAAATCGTGATTGATTTATAGCACAAGAAAAAATGAGCGCTTTGCAGTCAAAATGAGTGGAAAAACATCATTGCTTCATAACCACAATTTTGTTTTTATTGGAAGCCAAAAATTTGAACTGAAATTAGAAGTTGATTAAACCCTAGCTTCACCACAATTTAGGGCGCTCCCTGTAAAACATACATTACTTTTCAATCATGCTGAAGGTGGGAAATTAACTCCTTTTTGTGTCACTGTGCTCACACCAGGAGCAGCGTGTTCCCATTACAGAAACGACGAGAGCTGCAGTAAATGCAGTTTAGCTACTTCAGCTTTACCACACAATATAGTCTCAGGAGTCTCACGTCTCAGGAAGCACTTTCACGAAAAACACACACAAGGAGAGTGCACCAGGTTATAAGGATAATCTTTTCATGGCCGAGGCAGTAGCTCATATCTCCAATATTTTGTGATACGACTGAGATACAAAACAGACAAGTTTTCTAATCCGAGAAATACTCAGAGCATATATGTAGAATTGTATACGCATTCCCAGACATTTATTTTCAGTAGTGCATGCTTCTACTGAGATGTGTGACATTATAACCCTATCTACAAAAACTCAATAAGTCAAAGGCAGCTCATCACATCCAGACTGTGTGGCTATACAGGTCTGCTCAGGCATGGATGGTGTGGCCATGAGGTTGAGCTAATTTTTGTTAGTTAACACTTGATTTTATTGCTAGACACTGAACCGAGTGAGCACGGGTATCTGTTAGTAGTTTTTTTTTCTCTGACTTCTGTCTACACAAGCCTAAAATCTTGCCTGTAACAAAAGGAAATAGGTGTTAACTTCATCTTCCATCACTTAGAATTAATATGTGCCCAAACACTGACATGAACTGAAGTGTGAGATGCGATTTTGAAGATAACTTTAATTATATAAGCTAATCAGGGCCTAGCATACTTTGTGTCCATCATGCCATGAAAAGCTGCTGTTAATGCACATGCCAGTCTACCACAACAATACCACAGCCCACTTTGCACCTAATCCGATGAAGAATTAGTATTTTAACAGTTTCATCTTTCAACTGCAAGCCTCCAAGAGCCATGTATATGTAGGAAATGCTCTTTGTTAACGAAAGCATTATAGTACAAGTGTGCAAAGCTAATGGAACACCACCGTTATTAACAGAACTTCATATTTTTTCTTAAGGTTACGGTATTTTAGAGTTGCATTGCTGAAACTGTGGCCCTTTTACAGGTTCAAGATAGACGTGCTGCTGATCGTACTGCGTTAAGGTCTGCTGCAGACAAGGCGAGTCTACCAAGTAAAACTGGCATTTGCGTAAGGATAGGTGCACCACAGAATGAAACCACAACACTGCGGTAAAACCAAACCAACGGTTACCGAAAGAACACCCAATGGCCCCGGGTAACGGTGCTGCACGGGGGAATCGGTCAAGTCAATACCTAGCATCAAATGGGGATGTTCAGTGCAAATGTTCATTACATTGAGGTTTGTGTGTGGGAACAGTGTCGAGGCCTTTACCTTGTCCATCAGATGTTGACAGGGCAGGTGAATTCAGCTTCGGCCGCTTAGAGAGTGGAGGTCCGGCGTCCAGCAGGTTTTCAGCCATAGTTGAAATCTTGTCTGGCTGGCTGCTTACGGTGATGATTCTAATTAACTTTTAACTAGGAAGTTGTTCAATCAACAGAAACCTTCCCGGTTAGCACATTAGCAAGCTGGCAGCCTGCTAACGTTGGCTAACTGGCTAATAGCTAGCTAATTGCCTGCTACCAGCTAAAGTAACTGTTAGCGTTAGCTACTCCTCGCCGTGAGAGTCGGTGTGTTTCAAAAGAGATGCAATAGCGCCCCGCTTCGCCACCGCCATTCACCCCATGATAATCCAACACCCAACACCCACATTATTATCGTTAAATACCCCGAAATAAAATATTCCCCATGTAAAAATCGAGCCTCAAAATGACTATCCAGTTAAATCAGGTGGATTGCTGCATTCCGGGAGAAAAGTCGTAATTTCTAGACGTTCAAAGTACCCATTTTGCGTGACGTCAAATTTCTTCATGCAAAAATCGCGCGAAGCTCCACAAAAATGCACAATTGCATAAAAATGCCGTATTTTTGCAAATCTCTTCGAAAGTCACGATCTGGTCTCTGCTTGCCCACGGTAAACAATACTGCTCCCGAACGGCGACAGGGGCTGAATCACCGCACTCTGAAGGGGAAATCAGATATACGGAGGTTTTCTGCCCGACGACCACCAATCCAATTCCCGTTTTTTCGCACAAAATGTCTCCGAAGCGATATTATGATTTCGTTTTCGGCAGAAGGCCGCTGTCATACCACGGGAAGGATGCTCGATTTCTACGTAAAACCCAGTGTTGGACCGAAATCCTAATTCCGAGCCACGACAAGATGGCGGCTGTTGATTCCTTCGGTACAAAAAAGTTTTTTTTTTCTTTTCCAGATCGGCTGTGGAGGGGGAGGGGCCGCGCATTCACGCCCTACGTGAAAACACCGCCACTGTTAACCGCTGGGGGCGCTACAGCACAGCCAGAGGCTCGCATAAGCAATTTTACAATCCTACTGATTCAGTCTAAGTTCTTACAAGCAGCTAGAGAAAAATACTGAATAAAAATGCAATTATAAGACGTTTTAATGTTTAGAAAATTTTATTTTACAAAAATTTCAATTTAAAAAAATCTAATAAAAATGTATTAAAAACGCATGTCCTATGTCTATTAACCCATGCTTGGGTTCCCATATCCTTTTGTGCAGTTGCCCATTTTATAGGATCTGATCTCACTTTAATATGAATTTCTGCATCAGAAGAACAAGGCAGGAGTTTTTGCCCTGTAAATGAGCACAGCTACAATAAAAATACTCAAAAAAGCTGTCAGTTTCTTCCCCTCTATCTTTTTTTAAATCACATTTTACTAATCTTCCATTAGGTTTCCTAAACATGTGTAAGAAATTATTAAAATATAGCTTCTACTAGTGAAAATTTACTTTGTAAATAAGTACTGTACTCCCATTTTTCTACCCATCAGCAACTTGAACTTGAGGCGACCGTTTGTCGTCACCCTAAAACTCGGCAAACTTGCAATGTGCATCTTGCCTCTTTCCAAATCTCTGAGCTGTTAAACTAAATGACAGTAGACTCTGATTATCAGTCAGTATTTTACACTTCACAGCACACTTGACGGTTTTCTGCTTTGAGATTTATTTCTCTCATACTGAAAAAAGAGGAATAAAATCATATAACTCACACATAAGCAAACAGACACACAATAAATCAATCTGATAATATGTGTCTCTTATTCATTGTTTTTGGACAGAATCTGACACATGCACATGTATAAAAAAAATCATATGTGACAAAATAACTGCATATGTACAAACACTGAGTGCTTTGTGCAAATGTGTACAGATTACTATCACGTGTTGATAAATGATACATGGGTAATGTGCACAAAACATACATTATACATCTTATTCATGAACATAGAACAAATACATTTCAAATCAAACGACACTGTCTAAAATTTGTCCCAGTGTAACTTTAAACACATACGGGTAGAATTTACTTGCAAATTATAATGAAAATACATCATTTAAATGAGTGACAATGTGATGCTTAAGTGCTGACACTCTATGCTTTTATGCATTTCCCTTATTTCTCTGTCACAAAGCAGAATCACACTTCTGCCAAAAAAAGAAAAAGAAGAAGAAAAGAAAAACAGAAAGAGATTACTGAATTCCGTGAACTTATCCTCAATGCATTTTTCTTAACTGGAGAACGATCTTCTAAGGTTGCCTCTGCCTAAACCGAAGCACATCATTTATAAATACTCTCTCAAATAAGGACAATATTCAGGTGACCTTAAATTAGCAAAGCTTAGTGATTTGAATTTCCTGCATCTTGGGAATATATGTGTAATGTTCCAACATATACGAAGAAAGAATGATACCGAAATGAAATAGGATGACAGTATGGTACAGAAGAAAAACTTCTCACATGAAAACAAGCTCTCACACACACACACACACACACACACATCTCCCCCTACTGCATCCCAGATCACACAGTCAGCACCGTTTATTTATACGTGTCCACAGATTAGTGCTACTGCAGAGGTTGTGTACCCATCAACCTGCGGAGTTCTTCCTACACCACCTCAGACCTATGGATAGTTAGTGTCACTGCTGTGCACGGTCAGGCTGCAGGCTAGTCTAAAAAAATCACAGAAGCTCATCTAACAGCACGAGACAGGACGGTGAGCCGGGAAGATTTTAAAGGGAAACTTTCCTTCACAGCTGATACTTGATATTCTCCTTTGTTTGTGTTACGTTGCGTGCTGTGCTTCATTAGATTTGGCAAACAAAGCACGAGCAGAGAAAATGCACAAGTAGTGTAAATATTTTTCAACGAATGATTCTGGGCAACAAAGCGCAGTTCGCTCAACTATTTCTGAGGAAATTCTTTGGCTTTTCAGGGTATTGATGCTACAAGGTTTATATTATTTGATGCTATCATTAAACATACTCCAAATTCAAAAGGCACAGGCTGTGTATGTACAGAGTGCATAATGGGTGAGGTAAATAAAGGTGTTGTTTTGCTACAGGTGGTGACGGCTCCATAACTAGAGAAGTTTTCATCCTTCTTATCTTTTCTGTGTTTTTGCATGTGTACATACTGTATTTCCAAACAAGGAAAGTCAATCTAACCCAAATGCTAACCAATTTATAAAAAAAAAAATGTGGCAGTGATTTGTGGTTACACATTTAAAGATTCCTTTTTCATTTTCAAACAATGTAAAGTGAAAATAACTCATCTACAGATGAGGGAACAGCAAAAGTGTAGAGCTAAACAGTGGCCCTTTTGTATCTTTTCTACATTATCGAATATGAGTAAAACTTTACATCTCTCACAAACTTACAGAATACGAGCGAGAAACAAGTGATTTCAGGAGAACAGACACGGCATCAAGTGAGTCAAGAGCACAGAGAAACGAGCCAGCAATTTAATGGGAGCACCACCACACTTTTCCAGATGGCTGGTTTGTGTCAGAAGGAAAGAACTGGAAAGAAGCACAAAAAAAAAATAGCTGGAATTTATCAAAAAAAAAGCAGCAAAACTTACACAATGATCATTAATTTCCTCAAATATACAATCACAATCTATCCTCAGTATGACAAAAGCTTAGTTAAAAAAGAAAAACTTTCTGAAAACAAGAAAAAAAAATACAGTCATACTTTTAGGCACACAAACAATCAGCTAGATTAGGTTGCACTGCACCTATATATCACTCAATTAAAGTGGCACAATTTTATTGATACAGTAGACCCCCCCCCCCCCCCCCCCCCACAGCACACACCCGTGCCACGAAAAAAAAAACA
>VOQJ01044107.1:0-13674 GCA_015052665.1 Apistogramma diplotaenia
GCTTAACTACAGACAAGTAGTCGATGAGTAAAAAGGCACAGCAGAGGTCATAATCAAACTGAGCCCTGTAGTGGACAACCATCCATCCATCCATTCATCCAACCATCCATCCATCCATCCATCCAACCAAACATCCATCCATCCATCCAACCAACCAACCACCCAACCATCCATCCATACAACCAAACATCCATCCATTCATCCATCCAACCAAACATCCATCCAACCAAACATCATCCATCCAACCAACCATCCATCCATCCATCCATCCATCCAACCATCCATCCATCCATCCAACCAACCATCCATCCAACCAAACATCATCCATCCAACCAACCATCCATCCATCCATCCATCCATCCAACCATCCATCCATCCATCCAACCACCCAACCATCCATCCATACAACCAAACATACATCCATCCATCCATCCATCCAACCATGCAGGGCTAAAGTTTGATCAAACAAAAAGTGTAACAGTACCATGCACCACATTCCATAACTTTCTCACACAGTATCATATAAAAGCTATGAGGAATGCAAAACATGACTTGAACTTGTGAAGGTAAATATGCTGCAATCCATGGCTGCAAAGAAGTGAAAACCAGGTGCAGTGAAAAGTCTTAGTGACAGCGTGGAATATTATCAGGATGTTATCATCATTTTACTTCACTGCCATCATTTTCTGTCAGTATATAATGAAAAAACGGAACAACAGTGTTGGAATCATTATTAGCAGCTGTGTATATATTCATTTACTACTATCTGTCTTCACCAGCTCAGTTTGCTTTTACTTAAATTTTAATTATTACAACGCAAATGAATAAATTAGTGTTGAAGGTGGTTTGAGGGCAGCTGGTAGATGAGTGGCTAATCACAGGAAGTGATTCTGTGCCCGCTGAGTATTTACAGCATGCAGCTTCTTCTGCTCTCTTTCTCAACATTGTCTTTACTCACCACTGCTCTTTCTTAAATGCAAAAGATGAAGAAATGGAATGTGATTATTTTCTTGCTCACAGGAGGGAAGTCTGTGGTCCTCTGAGGGAACAGGCACAAACCGCGGTCTGATCGAGGTGAGTCCAGCTTCGCCCAGCAGTGCTTTTTCAGCTTGTTGTGGTACAAAGTTAATTTAAAGAAACATTAGTATCATTCAGAGGTATAACTAGGCACAGCACTAATTAAAGATCTCTCCTCACACAGCATCAGGTGTATAACACCAACCCCCCGGAGAGAGGGGGCAGCTCATCCTACATACAGCGGGAACCACAGCATGGCCAGTCCCAGCCCCCGCTGCAGCCCCAGCGCTTCCAGCACACATACGCCCCGAGTCGCTTCCAGCCAACCTACCCCTACCTGCCTCAGAGTCTCATCGATCTGCCCCCCACCATCTCCCTCTCAGATGGAGAGGAGCCCCCACCTTACCAGGGCCCCTGCACCCTGCAGCTCAGAGACCCCGAACAGCAGATGGAGCTGAACCGCGAGTCGGTCAGAGCTCCACCCAACCGAACAGTGTTCGACTCCCACCCCCTCGATCCATCCAACTCCTGTCTGCAGGCCAGGTAACAAGCCAGCGGTTTGTTGTGTTTCAGATATTATCAACGATAATGACACAACTTATAAAAGGCAAAATAGTGACGTTTATGAGTCATGGTATTGTTCTGTGTATAGACGCACTGCACAGTAAAGAAGAAATGTAATAGACTGAACGCTTTAGACAGCATCTCTTCAAAGCAGACAACAAGCTTCACCATTAATTATAATTTCAAAAATTATGATGCATTACAGGGTTTCAATTGGAGAACTTCAACTAACCAAAAGCCTGCAGCAAACAAGCCATTTAAGCTCCTCCCTCTAGGCCAGCTTTCGTGTGATTGGCTGCCCCTCATAAACAGAAGGGTTGAGCAGCACTGGGGTGGGGCTGTCAGAGTTGTGTGCCTGAAATGGCCATATTAGGAAGTTCCCTTCTCACTGACATCATGCAGAGCCAAGAGTAGAAAAAAACTGCCCCATGCCTGATGCGCACAGGGATTTCCTGTAAATACGCTGATTTCATTAACATCCATCAGTGTAACAGAATACATATCACAGTTTGTGTGTATGAGCATAATAAGTCACCTTTAACACAGGTATGGTTTTTAAATGTGTTGTAGAAACAGGTTCCCATTCAATCCCCACAGCTTGTCTCTTCCTGTGTTTCACCTATTTGTGCTTCCTGTTTCGTTCTGCAGGCATCTTTCTTATTTATCAGTATCATTTATTTGCTCTCAGACTGCAGGCCCCCCCTCCGAGTGTCCATTCAGGCATCAGTGTGTTGGAAGCCCAGGAGGCTTTGTCGAGGCATCAGAAGCAGGGCTCTCGAGTTGAAGGAGCTCCTCCGGCCTACAGCGAGGTGATTGGGCACTACTACCACCCAACGTCTGTAACCTCCAGCCACAACAATCGGACTGTGACGACCTCACAAGCACCACCTTCCTCGCTCATACAAGGTCTGCTCCGACCTCCGCATCAGCAGCAAGGAAGCGTGGACAGCAGGAACACAAGAAATACGAAGGAGAAATCCCAGAAGCCCCAGCAGGTGTGACAGTGCTGCTTCCTGCCTCGAGTGAGAGAACCAGGATTATATCGACTCACCACTGAAGTAACGGCCAGTGGACAGTGATGGTAAAATGCATACTGAAGGGTTTACGAGCTGGTTAGTTTAGTCATTGCGTGTTGGTTTTACCCCCTGGCTCCTCTGGGTAAGATGGCCTGGAACCACATCGCTCCTGCAGAGCACATGAACATCTGGCACATCCTGTTCCACAGCCTCCTACTTCCTGTTTTCAGATAAACCATCGATGATGTCAGAAAGGAGGGGCAGAATTTAGAAGAAAATGAAGAGGAAACAGAGCTCCTCATCGCTCTTCTGTCAGACTGATGTGCATAATCATCATTACCTATGAATATTTACTCGTTCTGTTTGTCATTGTTGAACCTTTTCTTTGTCTTTTTCACGCCTTCATGAAAATTCCTATCCAAGCAAACGGCGAAATGTTACAATCTTCTTGGTTCTTCCAGTTGGAGGATTTTTTTTCTTATGCGATAATCCCCCCCACGCTGGTTGTGTCCATATTTAGTCCATATTCAAAAAATCCACAGTCCAACGCTGGAAGTGACTTCTGCACCAGAGATTTAGCTTAGTCCATGAGTTGTAGCACAAGGCTGAAGGTTTTGCCTTACATTTCCCACGCGATGCAGGAGTTGCCACTGAAATGCTTAATTCTTTGTTGTTGTTGTTGTTGTTTTTTTAAAGAAGGTTTGCACATAGTTCAAGACTGTTCACTGCAGAAAAAGAAAAATCCGCAATATGATCGAAAAGAGAGAGAAAGTAGGGGTATTTTTCTATACTTGATGGATTCCTGAGTAAATTTATTTTGTTCTATTTTTTTTTATTTGTTGTCTAGTTTTAGCAAAAAGTTACAAACATCAGTAATATGTTGGGGTGCCAACTTTCACCTTTTGCAATGTACATGCTGATATGTATATATACGTCACACATGGAGCATATATACAAACACATGTATGCAAACCTAGAGTGAAAAGCACGAATTTAGAGTTATTTATATAATTGCTGAAAAGAATTGCACTATTTTTTAGTATGCGCAGATGGAACGTTTCAGAGACTTTTGTTTTGAAGGAGCTCTGTCCATTGAGGCATGAAAAGCAAGAGAGAAGCGAGAACGTGAAAGTCGGACCGCACAGTGCACAGCAGCTGCTATCAAGATCAGAGGACGGGGGGGGTTCTGACTTTGGTCCAAAGAACTCGGATTAACCGTTACTGTACCACTGATTTTAAAAAATCCCTGGTTTATGCAAATGTCCGAGTCCTGTGAGCCAGCTGCAAGTCAGCACCGACCTGTGGGCCCAATCAGAAAGTCTTAAGTCTCTCTCATCCTATTGGCCGAATCATTAGCCAATCCCAAAGCTGGCTATTACTACCTCGACCAAACAAGCGAAGCACATTAGAGTTTACTCGTGTTAATCAGACTTTATGGCGCGGAACAAACGTCTGGACTAATCGAGAGTCTAACCTAACGATAGACTTAAGTAGAGTAGGGTGTCGTAGGTTTAGATTTGAATCCTGTTGTGTTATTTTATTTGATTGTCAGATATTTTTATTCATTGGGTGAGAAGAGAGAAAACAAACCAATGACATCCCTCTTATAGTGCATTACTCAGGAAGGAAGCCAGTCGCCCAACAGGCCCTGAATGTCTGATGCTCTGACTGTGCACTGCTTCGGTCACACTCGCACCCAAAAGACCGACATTTGTGGTCACACACCTTCAGTCCTGCCTTTTCAACACATTTACACAATCCACGCTGCAAGTCTTTCTCTCTTGCAGGGCCTCTCTGAGCACTTTACTGCCCCAGGAACGAGACAACAATCTGTCAGCCGGTGCCAGGCTCGGCTCACCGCCAACACTAAAGCTCAAACACCACGGTAGAACCTTTTAGCTTTTTCAGAATCTCCGAACTTTAGTGCTGCACTTTTAAAGGGATGCAAAGAGTTGTGCACCAAAGCTCTAAACATAATATAGAATGGATTCACCATTTTGAAGTCTGTTCAGTTTCCAGTTGTACCAGCAACGATATTTTCATTGTAGTGACTGTTTTTTCCACAGTTTAAATTTTCAGATTTTGCAGCTTTGGAGCAGAACTCTTTGAGTGTTGACTGCAGCACGAGGCCGGTTGTTGAAACTAGACACACTGAAGTGTTGAAAAGTGGCACGAGTGTTAATAGCAGCTCGTCTCGTGTCATCTCGTTAAGAGTGCAGAACTAATACAGTTGATTAGAAGGTGCCGACATTTGTAGTTTTCGTGTTTAAAGTGGCTACTTGATCCAGATAAAATCAGCGCCCTCTAGTGTCCAGCCTTTATGCAACAGCGCCCTCTGCAGGGACTGAACCAGACTGTAGCCAAAACTCCTGAGAAGAGAGAGCCTGAAGGCCAAAAAAACATGTTATAATTTCACACTGTGAATCTTTGATGCTTTTCCTCTTTCCTTTTTTCTCATATATATATATACATAAATAAAAGAATTAATAAAATCATTAAAGACCCTTGTAACTATCATAATTGAACAAACTAAATCTACTGAAGTGCTTCTCCAATGCAGCCCTTGTTTAAAGTGGCGATTTGCTCGTTAAACATGTGCATTTTTCCTTCACAATTTCTGAATGCGATGTTGCTGCTGAGTATTTTTGGGTGCTTCGAGTGAACGCCGTTCGGCTCTGTTCTGTTAAACTGAAGGCCGACATTTCTGCATCCAGCAGCTTCAAAAATGAGCGGCTCACACCAAAAGATTTGATTTTAGAGTAAAAGGTAAAAAGTCAGAAAAGATTCACCCTCTTTAAAGCTCTCTCTACTCTATTTAATATTCTAATAAAATATAAAACGAACAAATCCATTGACCCAAAGCAGCCAAACGAATGATGATTGGCTCAATCAAACAATGAATCACCTTTGACCTTGTAATGAGATTAGGACACTATCAGCCCTTTCCCCTTTTATTCTCGTGTTTAACAGGGTTCAGTTTTACTTTGAAATGGTTTCCTTTCTTGCATCCGAGGGTTTGCAGCGGGTAAGAGAAGGCTGGACAGGCCTTGACCACATGTTAGTGACCGCGCTTTAAAATGTACAAGTAGAAAAAAATGAATCTCATGTGAAGGGAAAAGCGTCTGGCTGACAACACAACACAGGACAGGAGGAGGAGGAGGAGGAGGAGGAGGGAGAAGACGAGATCACACATTTCTGCACACATGCTGGTGCACCAGCACCGTCAGCTCTGTTTACATGAAGGTTTCCAAACTCTTTAAAAACTCGTTTTATTTTAAACTCCAGGTCGATCTGAGGCTCATAAAGTCGATTTTAAACCAATCAGAACTCAGCTCACAGATTCGTCTGTGAGCAGTGTGTGTGTGTGTGTGTGTGTGTGTGTGCGTGTAGTTAATGTACACCCACCTGCCCTGGGAAAGACCTCCAGCTGTCTAGACAAAAACTAAACACACACAAAGCACACACAGAGTAGACTAAACAATCTAACTTAAGAACCAGACGGCACTCACACACACACACTCACACACACACACTCACACACACACATTGTGAACCACATAAAACAGCAAGAACATTTATTTCGCGCGCCGTGATTGGTTCTTCCCTCCCTCTCCGTCGTCCTGTCTGAACATGCTGTTCCTGTTCCCTAGAGATGGCTGTTGTCCAATGACAGAGCTCCTTCCAGACCCGGCCCTCGCTGCCATTGGGTCGGCTATCGTTGAGTCTCCTTGGAAACGTTCATTGTTTATTATTGTTGCTATGTCGTACAAGTGTGCCTGCCTGCGCTGAGACGGGCAAAATGTGAGTGGCTAGCTCGGGCTGTCAATCATCCCAGGCCACACTGTCTCAGATGATGATGATGATGATGATGATGATGATGATGATGGTGGTGGTGGTGGTGGTGATGAGATTGTTGTTGTTGGTGATGATGATGAAGATTAGATGTTTTTGGTAGTGATGCCGCAAAGATCGTTGCAATACACCTACTATTTGCCTTTTTGATGATATTAGTCAGATTTTAACGTAGTGTGTTAAATGTCAGTTTTTTTATTGTTGTTGTTGTTGTTGTTTATTCACTTGAGAACAAAAAGATTTAACGTCAGTTCAAAAATTCACATCATTAAAGAGTTCTTTTCCTTTGTAAACGTTGAGAGTGTAAAACTACCTAACACCTCCAACCTGCAGCTCCCTGAGGAGGACGTGTAAATATGATAAAATGCTTGTAAGTGCCCTTTTGAAACAGTTTAACTTGTTAGTGTGCAGCTGCCTGAAGAGCAAACCGGTGCCGATCAGCGCCACCTGAGGCCAGCTGAGGTTAAAGCTGACATTCCCAGCAGAACAGTTTCCAGCACATTTGCATCATGCAGTTCTTCGTGTAAGCAGCCCGCCCTCGTGACCTAATCATCACGTCTCCTTCCTCGGCCCAGCGTCTACATGTGTGCCTTCTGGTGTCCAGCGTGATCGGAGACTCACACTTAAACTCCTTTACTGTTGCCTTTGAACGCAGAACCTCGGACAGCACAAAGTATTCAAATCACAGCTGTAATTAAAAAAATGGGCAAAAACATTCAATATTCCTGAGCTAAAATGGACAAAATGTCCTTAAAATGCTTATATATGCATATATATATAAAGCAAAATCAGGCATCTGCAGAAGCTCTGTGGCTGCTTCTATTTTGTTTATCATTCCAACTTGTCACCATTTTCCTTTCCTAAAGCTGGACGTCCACGATCACTGATGCTTCTGTGGCCGTTTGGGACTAAAACTCAAAAACAGCTGGAATGATCCTTCATCCCAACATCTGGCTGCCTGTAAAGGATGTCACACCCGACACTCCAGTTTTCTGTCCTCATCACTGAACACATTCCCAAACCACTTTGACTCCAATCCGGCCTGAACGTTTCCACTTCCTGTTACACTGTTTTCAGCTTTTAGAAGACATGGAAGCTTCAGACTTTACTGCGGGATGAATTAAGGGCAGACGGGAGGAAGCTGCTCGTGTTTCTTGCTGCTCTGAATCAGCGGCGCCTCCTCTGACAATGTTGAAGAAAAATATACAAAAGCACTCTTGTTTGCAGTTCTGTTATGTGTTTGTATTTAAATAAGCCTCTGTATCTCACACCGCAGTGACTATTGTAGAAGTCTTCCACGTGTCCTTGAGTTTTATCCTGCAAGCATGTAAACTGTGGGGCTTGTACAATAGACCGGTTTGTTCTCGGGGGGGTTCCCACACGCAGCTGGTCCACATGTTTGAGAACAGTGTGATAAAAGGCTGCGATCGCGCCCAGGACAGATAAACCTGCAGCGTCGGAGTGAAGTCTCCACTCGGGACCAGATAAACGTGTGGGAACCCTGATCTGCTCTCAGCCGGTTTCCCATCGCGCAAACTCAGCACCGGCTTCACCGCGAAGGTGAACGTGGTGCTGCTGTGGGGTTTCAATCTATTACCTGTCACAGCATGGCTCATGCACTTATATAGAGGCCTGCTTATTTTCAGTGATAATAACTGCTTATTTGTGTATTAAGACCGTTTATTTTAAGTTATGTTGGATGTGTTGTTGGGTTTGTTATTTTCTTCTCTGTTACAAACAAAAGACAGTGGTTTATTGTTGTTATCACAGAACATAAATCAGACACATTTCAGTTAGCCTTCGATTAAAAAATGAATAAAAAGTTTTATAAATTCATGTGTCTGCGCTTATTTATTATTTTAGAGAGATGAGAGAAAAGTGAGGTCGATGCTTCGATCTACGATATTTATACTCGAACCTGAACCTGCCGTCTCCACGTGGCAACCAAATTAGATTCAGTGAGGAACTAAATGAAGATGAATTTTCATTGTTGTCTGACACTTTTTCATAGTAAATATGCATCCAGCAGGTGGCGCACTTGCATTAGATTTCAAGGATCAGCGTCCACATCATTACAGTTAATAAAGAACATTAGAAATAACTGATGCTGAAGAGCAAACCGAGCACTTTGGTCTCTGCTGTCAGGCTGTCTGAAACGAGTGAGCAGTGAGTCACCGAACCCGAGGCTTTCACCGTCCTCCATGTCTGCTGTCATGTACAGCCTCATCAGCAGCTGAGGCGTTATCCTTCGTGCTTTAAGTGATGCGAGCAGCAGGACACGCTGCAGGAAAACCTGTGAGCCTTTGACCTGAAACATATGAACATGTTTGTATTTACTTGAAATGAACTTGTTCATGTTTGAAAAGTGAAGCATGAAGCCAGTGCAGACTGTAACTCTGACCTCGGCTCCTTAACTCCTGGAAAGACTTTATTTAGTTCACGGACTCGAATACGAGTTTTCATGAACACTACATGATATTTATTTTTGTAAATTTTAGTCCTCGTGATGTCCAGGCCGACAAAGCAGCGTCTGCAGCCGTCAGTGTGCCGCGCTCCTCGTGTCCTCCGTCAAACTTTCTCTCACTGGGCTTCAAAAAACAGAACTTTGCAAAATAATAATGTCTCAGTGGCTGCAGCCATCTTTTGAATACAGTCTGTGTTCAGTTCGGAGATGACAGGAAGTAGTGATGCTTAAGCAGCACCGATACAAAGAGGGGGGTTTTAGAAGTGCTCAGTCCAGCAGCTTCAGGATGACTTCATCCAGCCCTGACTGCAGGATTTACTGTGGGTAGCAGCACTGTGAGGTCTTTCAGATGCTCTCATGGGGTCTGGTTTTTAAAGAGGCTGCATGTTAGGAGAGTTTGAATTAAATGTTTTATTTAACAGGAAACCAGAGAAGGAAACGTTTCCAAATGTGTCACTCTGACACGTGTTTTCATTTGTGCTGATGACAGAAAGCAGTTAAACATGTTTCCTTGTATCCTGGTCAAAGCTGACGAGTGCTCCTGGAGGAAAAGGAAGCGCCCTCTAGAGGGGGTGTTTGGCAAGACACCAAGTTTCTAAGATGATCTCCAAATAAAATAAACTGATGTGACTTTCTCTGACTTCAATCCAGAGCCACTGGCTCTCGGCTGTTCGAACACCTGACTCGTTGCCCGGACGACACCTCACCGGATGAGGCTGATGAGGGTAAACTTGGAACTGCACCCTGTGATCTGTGGCTCCACTGTCACGGTGTGACCCCCGGCCAGGTGAACCTGAGCCAGTTATTGAACACATTCCAATGACTCAACAACTCGTACTAGATTACACTCTTTCCTGCTGCTGCCAGGTTTCTACCCTCAGGCTGCAGGTCACTCACCCTCCTATCTGCGCTCTCCCGGTCGGTCTTGCCACACACTTGGCAGTCGGCCGCTGAACAAACGGTTCCGTTTGTTTTATGGACGACTTCTTGGAAGAGGTGAAACACGCTGAATGAGTTACCGACGTGTCGTAAACTGGAGATGAGAGAACGAAGAGGTGATGAAGAAATGTGGGTTGATGACTGAAAGTAATTCCAGGGATCATGTCGGGATAATTCTTCCTTCACTGCCAACAGTCTTTCACAGCAAGTCCTTTTTACAAGGAAAAGCTCAGTGTTCGACTGTTCAGGCTGCATGAACCGGGTGCTGCTCATTAAATTCATATCTTCAGCCTGTCAAAATGTTTTTGTATTGATGTGTTTGCAGTGCGCAGCAATGAAAGAGGCCGCGTCCAAACAGATTTATTTGCTTATTATGTTTTTGAGAGTCAAATCAGAGAGCCACCCTGAAGCACTCATCATCTTTTTTCCATAACTGAGATCATATTTTATAAAATGAACATCACGCCGAGCACAGAGCACAATGATCACAGCAGAGGTCGTCCTCTCGTCAGGTGACTTCTTCTGTGCAACCAGGAGCACGGCTGCTTTACAAAGATGCACTTTTAAGATGTGTTGGCACTTATAGATATCAGATTCTTCGTGAATACGGTCTATGATCCCTGACATGCTCAAAAACTCACTGTGGAAGAGAGATTAACATAAGTGATTAAATGCAGAGTGACATGAAGAGTCGTGGAGTGCAGTCACGTCGCTGCTCAGGTACTCTCAGGTAGGATGTGGCTGTACCCCCCGCCCCCAATGGGACTATAAATAAAGGTTAAATTAAACAAACAGGCAGGAGTTAAAGCCACACCACAAACACATCCTTGGGTTTGAAGGAACGACTCCCACAGGGTTGTGCTGTTTGGGCAGATCTTGCAGCTGGATATTTCAGACACGTGAAGTCATTGGGCAGCAGCAGATATCCTGCTGATGGAATTCCCTGGAAGTCCCGACCAATCACTGCCCAGGAGCACCACTGCTGACGTCTAACAGGGAGGTGAGTGTCCGAGGGGCCCTGCGGCGGTGTCACCTCGTCGTGTGTGTAACCCACTGAGCAAGAACACACACGGGTACACAACGCTGATAAGGCCTCGCCTCTGATGCTGTCATTGCATAACTTTAAGTTATTCACTCTTATCATCACTCTGGCTCAGGTTCTTTCTCCCTGTGATAACGTTTTCTAATTTGCATAAAACTGAACCACTAATGAATGCTTTTGTTTTATGTATATACAAATGGTGCCTTTGTATGCACTACGTGTCTCTGTGTGTGTGTGTGTGTGTGTGTGTGTGTGTGTGTGTGTGTGTGTGTGTGTGTGTTCAGCATTCTGCTGGGAGACCTGTGTGAACCCACACAGCCCTCCATGCTGCTGCAGCCCGAGCACACTGACAGCAGCGCCTCCTGTGCCCGAGAGCACTGCAGCTCCACCAGGCTGTTGCTCTGAAAGTTCAGATATTTCCCACGTTGCGTATTCTCCTTTGTTTGTGTCGCTCGGCACACTTTTGTGTCAGTTTGTGTCTTTGTGTGGAGACATTTACACTGACACATCTCAGGTGTTATGAACTAGCTGTGTGGTGGCTTTTAAAGTTCACCCTGCAGAAACATCATCATGTGTTTGGGGTCGTGTGGTTTTCACTCTCCTTTTTGCTCTGTTTTAGTCTCCACCAACTCCTAAGGATGTGATCCGGGCCCTCGCTGCTAAGTGTTTCACCAGCTGGTCCGTGTCTGCCTGCTGCCCACAGGGGGATGATGTAACTAAAACACAAACAACTGAATCAGATAATAAACATAATGAAAAGACTATCAGCTAAAAGAGGACGGATACACTGCAGAGAGCTGCAGGTTTAACTAAACAAACCAAACTGTCACTACAGTCACCTGCTGTGACCAGGTGAGAGTTTGTCACTACAAAAGCAATGTGTAATGTAACCTTTTATGGTTGACAATGATAACAATGTTACATTACATGTTGTTATCAGCAAATACAACTTAAATGTATCCTATCATATCTGAAATCAGCTCATTTCGTTCCCGAGGCAACCAAAGGGCAAGACAAACACTTCAAGGCCTGTTAGAGTTAAAATTTGCACAAAATAGCCTGTCATCCAAAATATTTTCATACCTTTTAATAATTTAGGATTAGAAGAAGTCACATTTGTTGCACTCAGCTGTAGTTTGCCCTGTTTCACACAGGAAGTCTGCGTCACCTGTGTACTAATACAGTACAGCTGACCCAGAACCCTGAGGCACACCTGGACTTGCTCCAAGGCACACCGATCGGGAATCACTGCCTTACATTTGCACAGTTATTTTAAAAAATCATCGAAGCACAGGCAAAAGGAAGATTATATGTAAGCCACAATAAAATGCTTTTATGTAAAATCGCTTTCATGTTTTAAAATGTGAGATGAACAAACAGACAGACATGAAGCCTCTGCGTGGCTGTGGGCTGATTATTGCTGCTGGCAGAACATGAGCAGCAAATCATTGTCTCACAGGAGAATCACTAAAACACAAGAAAGTTACATCACATGGTTGTTTTCCTCTGAAAATCATACCTGACAGCACCCGTACAGAACTGTACAGGTGTAACATACAAGTGCAAATTAATTTGCCCACAGGTGTGAGTGGCTGCAGCCTCTGACCTCTGACCCTGAAGTGGACCTGCTGAAGCACATTGTACTAACTGAAAATGCTCCAAAAGACAGATGCAGTCAAAAGGTCAAATTCAGCTCCTGACCCCAGAAACGTTGTAACGGTGTTGTTGTTACCTCACGTCAGCGAGCTCGTGGACAGATATGAGTTGGACATTGTGCAGTGATCTTTCTGGATAATCTGTCACTGATTATGAATCCTTGCAGGTTAACCAGATTCTGCTGGAACATTTATAGCATCAGTGTCTTGGATACATGATTTTGATGACGACGCCATAATCTTCCTCCTCCGTGAGACCCTCCCCCACATGGACTCTGGTCAGGGGAACTATGTGACACCACATCCCCTCCAGGCTGGTCTGTAAGCTCTTCTTCTACCTTCTAAATCAAGGATAGTGTCAAAAACAAGTTGATGATTAAGTCGCTGCTGTTTTCTTCACATTGTTCAGAATAGCTGCAGAGAACCAGGAGACTGCAGCATGTGGCCTCACAGCCTGACTGTGCTTGTCTGTGTGCTATTTTTGTATGAATGAGCTGCTGTGTTGAAAACAGGCCTACAGTATATTATAATGTATTGTTTGCGATGCCACACATTCACTGTATTGTACACAGTAGGCAATATTGTGCAACTATTTGTTGCTGTGATGCAGTACTGTAGAAGTTTAAGGTTTCAACCTTCAACCTAAAGACAATAAAGGCATTCTATTCTATTCTATTCTATTCTATTCTATTCTATTCTTCAGATGATCCTCTTCTGAGTAGCACTTGGTGATGGCGGGACAGAAGAACCTTTTAATGGGACGGCACCTACACAACCTGTCATGGTCCAGTGTTTTTGTGTTTTTCTGTGTCGTTCTGTTTTTGTTGTATCTTCTAGTTGTGTTTTCTTACATTTCCTCACAGTTTGTGTTGTTATTGTTGTATTTCAGTCTGTTTCTCCTTGTTCTTGTCTTCCTGTGTCTGTTCCACAGAGTCTGTCTCCCCTTTAGCTTCCTGCTGTGGTTTTTATTATTAGGCAAATGAGTATTTTGATCACATCATCCTTTTTATACATGCTGTCCTTCTCCAAGACAGCTACCAATTGAGTAAATCAGGTGATGTGCATGTCTGTAATGAGGAGGGGTGTGGTCTAATGACACTATATAAGGTGTGCGTAATTATTAGG
>VOQJ01044111.1:0-13795 GCA_015052665.1 Apistogramma diplotaenia
TGCACAAGTGATCTAAATGGGGAGGGGGGGGGGGATGTCATTTTATTAAAGTTGCATAAACCTGCGTGAAGTTGCCCTGTAATAATTACCAGTCCAAAGACGAATCAGTCAGTGCAAGAATTCCCCGGAGTCTTCTGTCACCGTCGCTCTATTTCTCATCTTTATAGCTGAGAGATAAAACTGCGAAGGAGCGTTCGTGTGCTATGATGCAATGACTTCTGAGACTTTTCAGCTAATAAATGTCTATATGAGGGATTCTCCAAATGCAAAAAAAAAAATAAAGGAAAGGAGTCTGTGGCATCTCTGAAAGATATTCTGCCATCTCCTCACTGACACTGGGCTGCAGGACTCTTATTCAGCTGCCACGTCAGCTAATTGTAGTGCTAACAGAAATCAACTCATTCCGGGTTTACAAGGTCAGGCACTCATTAAGCTTTAATGGAGTACCTTAAGGAAATATGTTTTATTTATGTCTTCGAGGGCTTCCTCTTCCACCCAAAGCAAAGGTTCAGTTCTTGATTCTTTGAGATGAAAACTGATCCTCTCAAGATTATCTCAGAGATTTAATCTAAAATAGTTTTACGATTCAACCCATGCTGACGTCTCATTCTGCTGTTTCTTTTTCTTCTTGCAGAGGATAAGGCCTCTGAATTTTGGGGACAGTTAATGGAACAAAGGAGGAGCTGTTGTTTTGAACCAGTCCGCAGATCTCTTTGGCCATGTGCTCCACAAATCACTCGAACTGGGTCACGTTTGAAGATGACAGCACGCCGCTCTCATCACCTCAGAAGCCTCCACAGTCCCCAGGAGTTATCAAAGCATCAGTACCGCGTCCCAACGGCCTGAAATTAGTGCTTCCTCCAATCAAAGATACTTCCTGGAGCTTCAGTAGTTCCCTGGAATCACCTCAAAGTCGCTCAATTCCTAGTGGAAGTTCCTGTGTACCATGTAACACACAGTTTTGCACTCCTGTAGGTGGGGTTCCTAGCAGTGCGTCCCCATTTTACTCCCAAACGTGGGACAAAAAGGATTTCTCACGCAGTTTCTGCAGCCCAGCTAACACGTCTGTTCCCTCTCCCGCACCACAGGCCTTGAATCAAACCTCAGATGGACCAAGCCCTTTCCCTTCTTTCAAGGGGAATTCAGGACACTTTAACCCCTTCTGGGATGGCCCTGGGCTAAACGCAGATGCGGACAGCTCCTCCTCAGACTCTGAATCTGACAACAGCCTACCACGTTTCTTTATTCGGACCAAAGATGGCAGTGAGCCTCAACGTGACCAACTCCACAGTTCCTACTCTGTCGTTTGCAACAAACTGGAAGCTCTGCAGCCAGAAACGGATTGTCAAACGGAGACGGACAAAGAAGGGCAGAGGCGGCTAAGTTGCAAAAATGAGGTGTTAACCGATGGCTCGTCTCAGTTTGTGCCTCGGGGTTTGTTTCGTAGCCGGAGGAGAGACGGCTGGTCTGTCATGCTCAGGATTCCTGAAAAAAAGAACCGCATGTCCTCTCGTCAGTGGGGGCCGATCTACCTGCGCTTGGTGCCGGGAGGTGTGCTGCAGATGTATTATGAGAAAGGGCTAGAGAAGCCATTCAAGGAGTTTCAGCTTTTCCCCCAATGTAGGCTCTCAGATCTTAAACTGGAAAGCTACAGCGAGCCCCGCAAAGTCCTCACGGTCAAGGTGGAGCATTTCTCCTACACTGAAAAGAAGCGCTTTCACCCAAAGTTAGAGGTTAGCCATGAGGCAGAGGGAGAGCAGCTCCTCAAGTTTGGCTCCGTAGTGCACGAAGACATGGAGGACCTGGTCGTCTCCATGGAGGAGGAGATCTTCAAACTGAGTGTGCCTCACCAGCAGAGGCGGCACTACGAGGAACAGGAGCTGTCGCTGCAGATCACTGATCACATTTGGATACAGCTGGATACACTTGGGGGCGTAATGGAGCAAACAGCCTTCACCCAGATTCACTGTCTTGCTTTTCTGAATGGACTAGGTGACTGTTTCCTTGCCCTTAACGATCTTGGGTTGCTGCACTTTGACTCCAGCTACGGCTCTGAGGAGGACGGTGAACTCTGGATGGAGATCGCCGACTACCATTTCCACAAATGCGTGAACGAGACAGAGTTTCAGAGGTCCCGGCTGATGAAGTTTTCGCCCCCCGATGCATGCAGAGTGGAGCTGATGCGGTATAAAACGAGGATCTTGGGTTGCACTGAAATTCCCTTCTCAATCAAAGCTACGGTAACAGTTCAAGGTGCCTATGTGGAGCTCCAGGCCTTTCTCAACATGTCAACCACCTTCCTTTCTTGCATGAGGGTGTCTGACGCTCACTACCCGCTGTGTGAGAATGTAGTGATCCGTGTGCCGGTGCCAGGCGACTGGGTCAAAGTGACACAGACGGTGGCCTTGCTGCGGCAGAGGTCGCTAAAGGCCCGCATGAACAGAAACGCCTGCCTGGGCGCAGTCACGGCTGCAGATTCACAGCCCGTCATGCAGGTGTCGATCGGCACCGTCAAGTACGAGAATGTATATTCAGCCATCGTGTGGAAGATTGACAGACTGCCTGCAAAGAATACGGGTAAAACTGAGAGATTAAAAAGGGACCTGCGGCATATTTCTAGCTACATAAATATTCTCCTTCTCTATTTGAGTAACTTTGCATGAGTCACAGCTCAATAATATATATATTTTTACACTATATGCTTTATTGGTACGAGCTGCTTCTGGCCTTTTTAGCCAACTTTGTTCTGATTGGCTGTCCCTTGCAAGCAGGTTGGATCAGCAGGTTTAGCGTCTCTGCACACAGCCAGGACTCTGTGCCACTGAGACGTAATACACTGCCTGAGCTTTTAACTTACACATACACTGATGTCATTATTAGAAAATTTTAGCCATGTTTTATATGAGCGTCCAATGCTGCAACAGTGACAAATACTGAAGAGCATAATGGGTCCCCCGTAACATTTAGCCTTTCACATCCTTTTCTCATTAACCATGCTTGTATTCCTCTGCACATGCACAAGCATGTTTGTCGCCCAGGCGACAGCGGCAAGTGACCTTTGTTTCCTGCTTTTGCAGCCCTGGACCATCCCCATTCATTTTCCTGCAAACTGGAGCTGGGATCTGATCAGGAGATCCCAAATGACTGGTACCCTTTTGTCACGATGGAATGCGAAATCGTGGGCGCAGTCGTGTCACAGACCAGGGTTAAATCCCTGGGCACCATCAACGACATCCAGCCGCAGAAACACGTCACCAGCTGGACACGCTATCATTGTCAGGTAAGATGCTTTTAGCGGAGGAAGGGCCTGCTCAGTGTCTTAATGTGGGTAGATTTGTTTTTAGTGCAACTAACTTAATGCTGCATTTTTTCTTTTAGGTGGAAGTGGAGAAAAAATGGATTGAAACAGAGTCACAGAGGCAGTCGGGCTGTATGACGCAGTGATGATTAAAGAAGCTTAGAGGAGCAAGTTATCCTTTTGGTCCAGAATGTTTTTCTAAATCTTAAAGGTGAAGGGATATTTAAAAAAAAAAAAGAGAACAGGGTGAAGAGAGACTTTTTGGTGTCAAAATTCATAAAAATCACGCAGCCCGGTAGCATTTCTCATGGAGGTTTTCTGATTTTCGTATCCCTTAACCTCGACTGAACTTGTCTAGCCCTAATAAACAAATTAACACGGTCCTTAAGCCTAGCACTTTACATTTAATAGATTTATCAATTGTATGAGATTACAGTTTATACGATTATGCTTGCATTTGCATTATCTGCACTGTCCTCCAGAATTATCAACAGCCTTAATAAATGCACGCCAAACACGCCGTCGTGAGATGAGCAACTCAAGTACCTATTGAGATCATCGCCTTCAGAGATAAGCTAAATGTCAAATAATGCTTAGGGTACAAAACCGGTGTGGAAATATTAGTAACTTCATGGTGCAGTAAGTGCCAGAAGAGAAAAAGGTTGAACAGCGCAGGAATGAGACTGACTCACTGCAGCCTGTACGGCCCACCTCTGGAGCGTTTACTGTGCACCACTGATGATATATAAAGTAAGACTTTTATTTTCTCCAACAGAACTTTTACATTACTTTTGCTGCTTATCTTGACTTTATACCTGGGTTGTGTTTTTGGAGGGCTATAAATTTATTTAAACAAATCAAATCTGTATTATGTGATCTTTCTGCCTCTGGGTTGTGAATAGGTTTTATATATATATATAAAAAATGGTGACGGGCCATAATGAACAAAAAGGGTCTTTTATTGATAACTTTTATGTATGAAGTACCTGGCTGAAGCTGGATATTATGTGCATCAAAAGTAAAAATGTAATTAAACCAGAATGACTCATGGTAGTGTTTCTTCACAGCTGTTAACGTTTACACACTAATACACACACTGAAAGAAAAATGTTGTTTTTAAATAATTTACCCATTGGTGGGGGAGGGGGGCACTTATAAACCCGCGCCTCACTAAGATCTAAAACTGTATGGAAATTAAATGTTTTTCAGAAACTGCTGATCTGTTGGGACTTTTCCCCACACAACCATCTCTGAGTTTAATGCTCTGGTAAATCAAAACCCAGTGAGCGGCAGTTCTCTGGGCCGATATGCTTTATTGATATCACAGGTCATAAAGGCCAGATCGCTGCGAGCTGATAGGAAAGCAACAGTATCCGAAATAAACACTGGTAAGAACTACAAGTATGCAGAAGAGCATCTATGGATGCAGATGGGCTACGGCAGCAGAAGACCACACCGGGTGTCAGCTAAGGTCTGGAAACTGAGGCAACAATTTTCACAGGCTTAACAAAACTGCACAGTAGAAGATTGCAAAAAATGTTGCATAGTCTCAGTTTCTGCTGTGACATGCAAATGGTATAAACATGAGCAACGCATGGCTCCAGAGAGGGTGGTGGTTGTGTAACCGTCAGGGGGATATTTTCTTGGCACACTTTGGGAATCTTGGTACCAAACGAGCATCTTTTAATCACCACAGTCCCTTTCTGTACCCATTAATGATGGCTGCTTCCAGCAGGATAACGCATCTTATCACAAAGCTCAAAGCATCTCAGACTGGTTTCTTAAACACGGCAATAGGTTCTCTGTACCCAGTTGGCCTCCAAAGGCAACAGATCTCAGTCCAATAGAGCACCTTTGGGGATGCGGTAGAACGGGAGACTCACTTTGTGGATGTTCAGTCCTCAAATCTGCAGCAGCTGTGTGACGCTATCATGTCAGTATGGAATAAAATCTCTGAGGAATATTTCCAGCATCTCGTTGGATCTATTTCACAAAGAATTAAAGCAGTTCTGAAGGCAAAACTGGGCCCAACCCAGTACTAACAAGGTGCAACATAAACAGTTGTCAAGTGTATATTTAAGTTTTTAAGTTCTGGATCATCACCACAGGGGACAGTAGTCGTTCCAGTAAATTAAGCATGGTGTTTTCCATTCCATAAATCCAGTCTCAAGTTTAAATCGCTCTTTATTTTCTATGTCTAAGGTAAATAAAAGCACACGAGAGTGCTAATGTAGCATTGGTTTTATATATATTTATAAAACAATGCCTTAATTTTCTTACAGTTCAGGTGAGGGCTCTATGTGAGTCCAGAGTAGCTTTGTAGTGAAATGACAGCTAAATGCCTGTTAGTTCTGCACATGCAGTATCCACAAGGGTGTCTCATGTTGCTGCGTTTCAGCTGCATCGCTCTCATCCTCATCAGAGCTGTCAACCAGCAATGTTGAAAGAGTCCCAGCATCACCAAACAGACACTTGCAAGAAGCAGGGGTCACAGCTCCCGCTGCTGCTCTGAATCTATTGAACACCGAGTTCAAACAGTGTTTTGTAAAGGGTGGAATATTTTTAACTACTGCCATTGTGCGCTCCTGGGATCAGGAAAGTGCACTGATTTCCCAGCACTGTGCCAGTTGTGTAACTTTTCTACTGAAAGTAACCAGAAAACTTGAGAAAGAAAAGGACATTTATGTTGGTTTGGGATATTTAAGTGACTGGTGACAGGACATCCACCTTTACCATTTATGCGTGGATCACAGGACCTGTGTGCTCAGTGTTTTCTTTCTCTTTTTTTGGGGTCTGTATAGGTTTGGCAGTTGCTGCCATAAAGCAGTTTATCTGAGAGCCTCAGTTGTGGGCGGCTGTAGCGGCCAATAAAGGAAATTATATTAAAGTGCCCATTTCAGATATTTTAACTGCCTCCACCAGTGTCCTCCTCCAGAAAAACCAGGCCTCAGGTGCAAACACACCTGTCTGCGCCTGATACTGATTGCTGTCACCTGTGCGCGTGGACACTGACTAAAACAGTCCGAGTTTATCACAGTGTATCTTTTATGTTTCCAAACGGGTGAAATCAAATGTCAAAGGACCTCAGTGATTTTTTCCTTGAAAGATGCTGACCGACTCAGGCCCTGTGGTAAGCACCGGTACCGTTTTTAATCGGGTCGAAGCGTCTGTATCACACAGTTGTTCCTTCAGGTAGGAAAAAGGCAGCAAGGAAAGTTGTTGTCCCTTAAAAATAGTCAAATATTACAGGCGGGCTTCTTAACTCGAACCTATCCTCGTTTCCAAAGTGGCAGAAATACACCGTGAGGAGTGTGATGGTGCATCTTTTATGAGAACGGCAGACTTACCGAGGCTGCATATTTCACCTGAAATGAGGAGTGGCATTGATATGCTTAGAAAACACCTCGAGTCTATATTTTCCAGCACTCAGCCACAGAAAAGAGCGTTTTGAATTGACTTTGGCATGCCGTGAAAACATCCGTAACTAGTTCTAGCGAAGGCTTTTTAACCATGACAAGCAGACCGACACCTTCTGACGTTCACTGTTGTAAACAACTGCAGGCCAAACTCTACTTGTCCATAATCGACGACGTGATTGACAGCGTGAGGGAGCTCTTCCTGGATGAAGGCGTTGAAGACCGCGTCGTGGATGATTTGAGACATGTGAGTTTAAATAGCCGTTATTATTTCTTTCGAAAGCATAAATAGATGGCACCTCTTGACTCAAGTTGTCAGTGACAGCAAAGTTAATCCGTCTAGTGAGGGCGCATGCGCCATACCTGGAAGACATACCGCTGTGTCTTCTGCTGTTCAGCTCTGGGAGTCAAAAGTGATGCAGTCAAAAGCAATGGAAGGCTTAAGGAAAAACATCAACCCATCCAACTTTGTGCTCCATATTCCTGCCAGCTACACTCACACTGATCAGGAACTCACAGGTAACCTTCAGTTGCTCACCAACGAGACTAGCATCTTCACTTTTGCAGTAAAAGTGTAACTGTAGCTCCAAACTTATGGTATTTTTTAAAAAAATACTATTTTAAAGTACTTCTTACCTTTAAATGTACCTTGAATAATGGGGTTGAGGTGTGATTTTATATGAAGATGCACATTCCAGCACATTCAATTTGTTTTATTTCTACTTATATGTACACAATAGCTAAAATTCAACTTTTTAAAGGCATTTAAAGAGAAGCAAAGCCCTTTTTGTCACCTTTTATTTATAATATTTCTACTTTCAGCCTCAGTCGTGATCCCTGCAAATCAGAATAACCGCAGCTTCCCAGTAAAGGCAAGTATGATGGGGATTTCCATCACCTCTCTAACATTATAGTCATCTGCAGCAGCAGGAGGGAGACATATAACGTGTGCGGTGCTCGGAGAGGCAGTCCCCCAAAATCTCATCTTGCAATCTGAAACAAAACAATCTGATTGGCACCAATATTTATCTTGTTCTTTCACTGCCCATGCTCCACCTTTTTATACCAAGATTTATTCACTGTTCTGGGTAGTTTCTACATAATTATTGATGATTATTGGCTACAGCTGGTAGGTTCTGTTTGACAGCATAAAAAGGATGTTTGACAGCATTCGCCGGATTGAACAATGATAGATTTACACAATATAGGAGGGTCACTTTGAGCCATTTCTAAACAACTGCAGATTCCCAAGATCATCAGTTCAAACAATGGTCAGTACGTAGAGGTTATTCTGAAACCCTCAGATGAGGGGAAATGGGTTAGGATGTTCAGGAATCACCCAGGAGTCACCAAGACTCAAAGTTGCTATGAACTGTAAACTGCTGCCAGCATCACTGTCCACTGTGTAGCGAGTTTACATTCAGGTGCCAGGCAAGGAAGCTCTTATTGCAAAATCAACACCTTCAAGCTTGACTGAAACTTGTAACATTACACATGGATGAGAAAAAGGTTCAGCAGTTTGTCCACAGTGACACAAGGTGTGTTTTGGAGGAGTAAAGGTGAGGCTTTCAAACCTAAACACACTTTATCCACTGTTGAGCATGGTGGTGGCAGCCGCATCCAGTTTATGGAAATCATGGAAAGCCTAAAATTACCATGACATGCACGCCCAGTGTATGCAAACTTCTTAACACAACTGTAGGTGGTTTTAACAGTAAAGCAGAACTCGGTGTTCATCAGTTATTTGAAACGGCAGTCCAGCGAAATGGTTTTCTAACAGAAAAGTCACAGTATGTAATGATTAGGCCTATATTTTGAAGATTACTATACAGCAGGCGCTATTTGATATGCTTAGTATAATATTTTCCTCTATAAATAATGTTATTTCAGAACAGTTCAGAGGCACTTGCTACCTTTTCCCTGCCTGCTGGATTGGCTTACCCTGTGCAGATACCAGCAGGAGTCACTCTACAAACAGCCTCTGGTATGGACTGACTTTACGGCTCAAATCAGTTTTTATTTCCAGCCCGGGTAGGGTTCTCAAAATAACATTTCACTCTTTTGTTTCACCTTCCCAAGGTCAGCTTTACAAGGTCAATGTTCCTGTTGTGGTTACGCAGGCCCCAGTGGGTCAGCAACCTGCAACCCAACCCATGCAGAAAGTCACCGAATGGAGGGAGGCTCGTGCCCCCCAGCCAGCTCCAGTCCCACCAAATCCCATTCCTCCCCATGAGGCAGAACCATCCTCTGTTCCAGCTCCGTCTGTCACACAGCCAAAGAGCATTTTACCCTCCAGTCAGGAGGGCAGCCTTCCACAGCAGTCTACAGAGCCAGATTTCCCGCAGGAAGGAAATGAGCCGAATCCACAGCCTCACCTCAGTACGACCGCCTCACCTTGCACTCAGTTATTAGACTTCCAGATCAGAAGAGAGGAGGCTTTGGCACAGATGGCACAGAGCAGAGACATTGATGACATCCTGAAAGAAGTGATCGAGGAGGAGAGGGAGAAAGCAGAAAGGGCAAGGCAGCTAGCTCCTGTGGAGTCTGACAACCAGTCTGAAGCTGCTCTCGGGGTAATTTGAAAGAGACTTTTCCCTACTAAAGCAAATATCATTTAAAGGCACAGGAAAAGACCAGGTCATCGAGGTGCCCGTGTGTACTGTTTAATGAGTAGTCCCACAGTTTGGGAAATGCACTGCTCACTCTGTATGCTGGAGGAGGCTGTTAGCTAAGCTTGACATAAAGACTCCCAGGTGTAGCTTTGCTATTTTTATATAATATTTAATAGGCTGGCACAGAGTACTCTCTCATTGAATCAAAAAAGGGGGACAAAATATAACATCAGGAGCACTTGAGTGGTATTAACAAAACTGTAATTTTATTGGAACAGTAAAATCCCACTAAATCTTTATTTCTCTGAATTCAGTCACAACTGTGATGTTTCTGCTTGCAATTCCCGCCAAGTTGGACCTGGACTACAGCTACGGCCAGTTCTCAGACATCGTTCAGCTGGATGGTCCTGCAGACAACTCTGACCTAGAGGAGGAAGAGGAGGTTCCCCTGGAAGAGAATGACTTCCTGGGAATAATCAATGCGGAGGCCATAAAGGCCCTGCAGGAAGGAAATGAAAGCAGTGATGGCAACAGCATCTCCTCCAGCAGCGACGGTGAAGGTGCAGATGAACTTGCTAACATAGAGGAGGAGGTAAGAGGGAGTGAGCTTGATATGCATTTTCACGAGTCATGCTTCATTTCTCTCCATTACAAGAAAACCTTTGGTTTTTCTCCCTAAAAGCACATTTTTCATAACTTCGCAGGCTTTTTTTTTCCTAACGGCATGTCTTGGTTGAAAAATGTAACCATTTGTATCCACCAATGCACTGTGTGTTGATTAGGACCCTTTGAATTCAGGTGATGATGTGATTGAGCAGGACATCCCAGACCTCTTTGACACCGACAATGTCATTGTTTGCCAGTATGACAAAGTAAGAACATGCCGTCTCTCCACCGGCCATTATTTGTCTCCCCATCAATGCCCAGTGCTGAGTTTTAATTGAACATTGGATAAAATAGTTTTTTCATTTTGTAGATTCACCGCAGTAAGAACCGTTGGAAGTTTCATCTTAAGGATGGCGTGATGTGTTACGGAGGCAGGGAATGCGTGTTTTCTAAAGCTGTTGGGGAAGCAGAGTGGTAACGAGCTTTTAGTCCCCTTGAACATGTCAGGAAAAGGGGAAACAATAATTTAAGAAGGAAAATCCATCTGTGAATTTAGACTTATTAGCGGTGGTAAATGTGCCTCACAGAACAGGCAGTTAAGACTCTACTGTACCAAAGTATTTTTTTTTTAAAATATGCAATTATAGCAATACTGGAAGTCCCTTATTAGCCAGTTTAGAGCACTTGTATGGATACAGTTTACTGAGGCAAACAGCATGGATATGTGTTGTATTAGATCTTGCAGAAAATATTTGAGCGTAGCAAGCCTTTATTTAACATTTCTTTGAAGATACATGCTGTTTTTTTTTTTTCTCCAAACAGTGTAATGTCTTTAATTATGCTCCAAATACACTGAGTTGCTCTGTTGTGTTGCATTTAATGAACCATTTTCTTTACAAACCCTGCTACACTTTCTTATTACTATATATATTTAAATAATAATATGACCCTAACGTTACATCTTTGACTCTGGTTTGGATGAACATTTAAGTAACTATTCATGACTAGGGGAAAAATAGTGATGTTGTGTCATCTCCTGAAACAACTTGGGCAACTAACATATTCATGGAGGGAGGTGTGTGTGTGTGTGTGTGTGTGTGTGTGTGTGTGTGTGTGTGTGTGTGTGTAAAATGTATACATGCATGCTGTGGTGGTAAGAAAATGCAGAAGAAATGTCCAGCAGGATTTTTTTTTAACGTCATGTTACATTTCAGAAAGAAATGCAATAGACATGAAAATATAGGAAAATACAAAAAATAAACAAGTTAAGACAAGTTATAGTATTTCTGACTCCCACCCCTCAGTCAAAAGAGCCAGATTAAATTCATACTGAAGTATTGTAAAAATATAGAAGGGCAGATTTGACATGAGACTGCACACATTTTACACATACTTAAACTTTAAAATGTAAAAACTTTCACATTTTTCAGATCTGGGTTTGATCTGGGCTCCAGATTTAACTGAGATGCTGCTGCATGTCTGTAGTCTTGAACCATTCAGTTAAAATCTGTCCTGAGTACAACAAACCAAAAGGTGGCACCAAAACTCATCGGTGAGCTTAATCAGTCTTCCATTTAATTACGTTTACTTTGAGGTTTCAAGTTTTCATAATACAATCATGTGAAGACAAAACTATAAATTTCTCTCTATTTTAAAAAAAATGAGCTATACCGAGTAGCTTTGCAAATAAATTAGCTTATTTTGCCATCTTTGCTCCATCTGTCTGCTTTAATGCACCACAATACATGTGCAGAAATAGTTGCTGCACCACCTGTTACAGCTGTCTGACGCAGTTCTGTTTGCAAATTAAACCTGATCAAATCTGATCTGATGCTTGCCACGCGCACAGCTGACAATCTTTTCACTGAAACCAACATTATGAAGAAATGCTTCATTTTTAGCAAGGCAGCAGATGTTGCCTTTCAGTTCATTATGCGGCCCTGCACGTGCTTGGTCATGTGGTTCCCTTATTTAGAAGGCAACCCTTCATCTTAATGTGATGGGCATAAAAGCCAAATGAGTGAGGTTCTCTCTTGGACATTTTCTGGGTACAGGTCAGGTGCGATCCCAGAGTTTGCGACCTGTAGAAGTCGGCGTGGTTATGACAGCAGGCACACCGACTCAGCAACATGCGTACATCCTTCCTGAAACCTCGTGTGAAGATTGTGTACAAGAAAGGATTGCAGAGGGAGTTGATGGGGTAGAAAAGGATGAGCAGGATTTTCGAGTGCGACACGGTTATGAGGGGCATACGCAGGGCTGCGGAGATGGCGAAGAAGGAAATCGGCGCCATGCAGAGAAAGTCGGTGAAAATGAGCACAGCCATGCGCTTGGCAATCTTGGTGTCTCCATGCCGGGTGGAGTGCTCTGGGTTGTGAACACTGAGATATATGCATATGTAACAGTAACAAACCATCAGGAAAGCAGCGACATTGAGAACGAGCACAGCCACCACGTAAACCTGAGAGCTGAGCGTGTCGATATCCATGGGCAGACAGATGCTCACTTTGCTGTAACTGCTGACCCCCACAAGAGGGAGCAGGGCAACCAGCAGAGAGAATGCCCAGCCTCCCACCATCATGGCTGTGACATGATGCATCCGCAGCCTCTTGTTGACATGCATGGCATTGGTAATGGTGTGCCAGCGCTCAAGGCTAATCACAGTCAGCGTGTACACCGATAGCTCACTGGCAAACACGGTCAGAAACCCTGCAATGCCACATCCAGGTCCAGTCTGCCAGTCTGTGGCGTGATTGTAGTACTCGTGACGGGAGTGGTAGTCCATGAAGGCAATTAGGATGAGATAAAGCCCCATGCACAGGTCAGCAAAGGCCAGGTTACACATGAGGAATCTGGAGACTGAGAGCTTATGGTGGCTAATTAGCAGGATGACCAAAACAGCCAGGTTACCAGCCACAGCGAAAAGCATAATTATCCAGGTGAGAGAGCGCAGGAAGGAAAAGCCCAGCAGGTCCTCACAAGGGTTAAAAGCGTCTGGCTTCGGAGTGCATTTGACAAAGGGGTTGTTAAGACAGTCAAACTCCAGGTCCGGATACTGAAAGTTGATATCACTGATGAGGCTCATGTCGTTTGCAGTCGGATCTCTGGAGAATACACGTTAAAATTAGCACAACAAAAACCTAGAATAACAGATGTGCTTAGAGAGAGTAAGACACCTATAATGTTCATCCTAGACCTCGAGTGTTTTTAAGGAAATGAAACACGCCGACTTAGTTGGGCTTCTAGCAGACAAAGTCAACATGTTGACATAGAAAATGTCTGGAAGCTGGTAGAAACGAAATGTGAACGAGCAGAGAAACAACTTACATTTCTGTGTTTATGAGATCACAGAACTTTGTCAAGTTCTTTAAGGCACTTTCCCTTAAAAAAAAAAAGAAAAAGATTAACTTTAACAAAACATCAACAAGCTCCACTGCAAATTATCCACCCAGTGATGATCTGTATTCACTGGACAGAGCTTTGGCTGTTTATGCAGATGTGAACGGATTTGTCGAATCTCGGGGAGCAGCTGTCAGTTACCTTTGTTTCCGCCGCCATGTGTGGAAGGCGCAGCAGTGGCTCGGGTACGTGAGCTCAGCTTCCAGCAGTTCAGCCAAGCTCTCCAGCGGGGGGAGGCTCTTCAGAGCATAGGAACGGCTGGCTTTCAGAAATCTAACCTGCCTCAGTCCATTAGTGGGGAGCGAACTCAGAGCCGTGGAGGAAACATCCCTGAAACACACACACACACACACACACACGGAGAGAATGCAGACATGCATTTCAGTGAAGATTAGAAAAACATCTATGATTAAAATTTATCGAACTACTAGAAGGCACTGGAAAAGTTTTGTCTTATTGTCTTT
>VOQJ01044111.1:13815-32093 GCA_015052665.1 Apistogramma diplotaenia
TGTCTTATTGTCTTTCATGGGTCATTTCAACTCTGCTGAGGGCTACAAAGCAACTCGATCCAACAAGAGAAGCCATTTGTCGTTGATACTTTCTGGCAAATTTAATGAATCATCCACAGGTGTTCACTGAGTTCTGGGGACTGTGGCAACAAAGGTTTCATATTTATCAGCCAATGAGTAAATCATGCTGTCTCTGAAGAGATGCTGTTTCACAAAAAAGCAGAGAAGCGCACATGCAGTTACAATTTTATCTTTAGCAAAAAAAAAAACATTCAGGATTTGCTTCCCTCCTTCATTTGGTTACATTACATTTAACTTAATTTGCATTTGTTTAACCCCAAAGATGCAAAAATCATGAAAATGGAAGACCTTTAGTATTTCCTGTGTAACTGAATACTATAAGCACTAATTCAAAAACAAGCAGTTTATTTTTTACATTTGCCACACACAGTTGGCTACAATCAGAGACCTTGCAAGCTGCATGCACCGCAGATTTAGCTATTTGCTCGCTAATCAGCATTCAGCAGTCCTAACTGCCTTGTTGGTTGTTTACACAGACAGCCACTAACCTAATGTTTATACAATAAAATATTGTTATGAATATCAATCTTGCTTTGTGACCTAGCTGAAATATAATCACTTTAATTCTGTTTAATTCTGTTGATTTCAAACAGTATTGGAAAGTAAATACACTAACTCAAGTACAATTTTGAAGTTTTTATGCAATTTCACTGCTTTCCACAGGGGAAGGGGACTTTTAATCCAACATATTTACCCAAAGATACACTGAATTGCCAAAAGTATTTGGTTGTCTGCCTTCACACTCCTAAACAAGGTTTAGGAGTGTTTATGGGAATTTTTGACCATTCTTCCAGTAGCACATTTGTGAGGTCAGACACTGATGCAGAATCGAATTGATCCCAACTCATCTGTTGGGTTCAGGTCAGGACTCTGTGCAGGCCAGTCAAGTTCTTCCACACCAAACTCACTCATCCATGTCGTTATGGACCTGCTTTGTGCACTGGTGTGCAGTCACATTGGAACAGGCTGTGCCATTCCCAAACTGTTCCCACAAAGTTGGGAGCATGAAATTGAATCTGGGACCAAGGGGCTGAGCCCAAGTCCTGAAAAACAACCCCACACTATAATCCCCCCTCCACCAAACTTTACACTTGCACGATGCGGTCAGACAAGTACCGTTGCCCTGGCAACAGCCAAACCCAAACTAATGTGACCTTGTAATGACAACATGATTCATCATTTCAGAGAACATGTGTTCACTCCTCCAGAGTCCAGTGGCAGTGTGCTTTACACCACTGCATCCAACGCTTTGCATTGTGCTTGGTGATGTAAAGTTTGGATGCAGCTGCTCGGCCATGGAAACCCATCCATGAAGCTGCTCATGCACTCTTCTTGAGCTAATCTGAAGGCCACATGAAGCTTGGAGGTCTGTAACGACTGACTGCAGAAAGTTGGTGACCTGTGCACTGTGCACCTCAGCATCTGCTCACCCTGCTCTGTGATTTTGTGTGCTCTGTGGAATATTTAGTATTGAGGAAATTTCTTGACTGGACTTGTTGCACAGGTATCATCCCATCATAGTGCCACGCTGAATTCACTGAGCTCCTGATAGCGACTCATTCTTTCACTAATGTTTGCAGAAGCTGTTTGCTTGCCTAGGTGCTTGCTTTATACACCTGCGGCCATGGAAGTGACTGAAACACCTGGATTCAATGATTTTGACAATACACTTTACATCAAATTAGCCAGGTACTGATGAATGGCAACATTAAACATTAATAGATTACACACTAACCCCATTAACCAGTGACCCCTCTGCTTAATCATACTTAAAATGGCCACAGCAGCGATATTCATAAAAGGCTTGTATTGCATTATGAATATTAATACTGTCTGACACCAAAATAATGAACTGAAAGACACTTTAAAGCTCAGCTAAGATGAGCTCCAGTCTTTTGAGATAATTTTCTGTGCGACTGTCACTACAAATCCGCATATAGAAAGCTTTATTTACTTAAATTACTCACAGAACAGCTGGACCTGTGGCTCCCTCAAAAGCGTCGTCTTGAATGTTACTGAGATAGCAGTTGTCTCTCAGAATTCTACAGAAAACACAGAGAAAGTGTCAGGCATGCAACATCAATCCCAAACTTTAGTTTCTCAAACAAAACTTTTTGTTTTCTCAACTTCACACCGATGACGATAAGCGCTGGTTTGAACACAGGGGCGCATGTGCGCATCTCATAGACAGCGACACTCAGCATTGCTGGGGCAAAGAAAACAACGGGACTTTATCTTTGTTTGGTCTTACATTGTGTTTGTTTACTAGTACATTCAGTTTTTCATGATTGGAAAAAGGGAAGCCCTCGATCTGAACACCGCACTCCCCAGCAACATGCTGCCCAGCTAAGGTGGTGTTAGGGTAAATATTGATGATCAAAGTGCTTACAGCGTGTTGAGCTTGGTTCCATTGAACGCGTGCGATTTTATTTCCTTGAAGCCGTTTCTAACCAGGTTCCTGTCAAGGACACAATGCTGTGAATTTATTTAGCTGTCAGCAGCACCTATCACCAAGGTCAGATAAATGAACATGAAATTGCAGCAGCTTATACATATGCATCAAGTAAAATTCCTAAGAAATGGTAACAAAACAGTTGCACTCAGCTTTGATGTGGTAAAAAAAAAAAAAAATTAAATCAGACTTTAGTTCCCTTACTCACATGTCAACATACTCCTCTGTGATACCCTGGAAGGAATTGGCAGGAATGATGTCAATTTCCATGTTGTCTGCCATCTCTCTGCACACAGAGAAGATAACACTCACTCAGGCTGTTGGGTTTAATTATCAGGTAGAAAAAAAATGTATATTCATAGAAGAAAAAAAGAGCAGTATGATGAAGTGTGACAGAGTTGAAGGATTTGCGGCAGAGTCGGTGGCATTGACAGAATAAAAGTCAAACTGGGCTCGGAACAAACGGAGCGATGACGCGAGGCACCTGCAGTTTTGCAACATGCAGAAAGACGCTAATCCAGTTTGGAAAGACACTATTTTTAAAACAGGATTACTTACAGGATAATATTTGGCGACAGGGAAGAAACAGTTGTGAAGTCTGGGAAGTGCGCAATGCCAGTGTTGGAGATGCTCCTGTGATGACAAGTGGCAGACAGATGATCGTGAGCAGATAAGAACAAATCTTCAAAGCAAAAAAAAAAGAAAGAAAGAAAGGAAAAGAAGACAGAGAAAGAGAGCTGCTTATTGCAACATTTCAGGAGACTCTTCTAGAAAACATATCACTTTCTGCCCATGACCTTAGACAAGCTTCCTTGCATTTAATTTGCAGCAGTGCAGCCAAATAAATGAACAATATCTCCATATTGACCTTTTATCGTATAGAATAGTAATCACAAAGCATAATAGAGGTCATAAGAGCTTCAAGATTCGTGAAAAAGATGTAATGGTGTTTTGTAGGTAACCGGAAAGTGTCATAATAAAAATCACTCCAGAGTAGGGTTGTATGAACATTACAGAGAAATGCACTAATATGTATTCAGTGCGGCTGTATTGTGTCCAGACTTACAAAGAGAAATATTTGCAATTAAGGAAAAAACAAAACAAAAATACTCTCATAAAATTAAATAAGTCAAAATTAAAGACTCAAAACAGTGGATTTCACAATTCCATTATGCATGTCCATAGTCAACAGTAGGCTTAGGAGATTAAAAAAATGAAACATTTAATGTGTTTGTGTCTTGTTCACCTCTTAACCATAATTCTGACAGCAGCAACATTTTCTACCCTCCCGCCCTCCTCTATCTTAAAACCTCAATAATTGAAATGCACGCAAATAATGAGAAAACAAAGCTTCTGTAGTTTCCCTCTATACTGTTTCATACTGAGCCATCTGTGCTGCATTGTGAATACTATTTTCTCCTGTCACGTAGTAAGTAGTCTGATCCAGCAGTTACACTGGACTTGCAGTTGCCTGTTGGACAGCAATATTAGAATTATGTCTTATAAGCCATCAGGATTGAACAAAGGCAAATAGTATAGTGGAATAATTTTCAGTGCTAACAGTGCAGTCACCACAACACTTTTTTTTGCTCCTGCTGTGTGCGACCTATTTGCTTTGTTTTGTTTGTGATACAGTAGGAGTGGATGCGCTTCTGCAGGAGTCTCCAGGAGGTCAAATGGATTCTTCTTCTTCTTTGTTTTGTAAATGTTGATTCTGCTTCAGTTGAGCCAGCAACCTGTGTGTAGGTATGCACCTATGCACGGCTGCACAAAATGCTAACAGGCCTGATGCTTAGCAGGTATTGTGTTTACCGTGGTCTTAGCTTAGCTGGTTAGCAGGCTAACATTTGCTAATTAGGAAGCAACACAAGGCCAAAGGGAATGTCATTCGATATTTGCTCATGAAGTTAGGCATTATAATGCTGTTAGATGCAATAGGAACAACACTGTTTCCTCCTCAAGCAAACGCGTGTGTGTGTTAATCTAACCAACAGTTGTCGAGACATTTCACCCAAAACACCATCAAATGAAAGCTAAAGAAAAGGTCAGGGTCTCAAGTCATTGAGTTCAACATTGAAACATGTGCAAACATAAATGGAAATATAGTTTATAAGTCAAAAACAGAGTTTGCACGATTCTGACAAGCTTGAAAGTCGATATTTTCTGTGATCGCCTTTATTCTTCATCACAGTCTGAACTCTCTGAGGCAGCTTTCCTGTCGTTTCTTTAAGCAGTCTTCAGGAAAAGTTCTCCAGGCTTCTCGGAGGACATTCAAAGCTCTTCCCTGGAAGTTGGCTGCATTTTGTTGTGTTCTCTGCCAAGATGATCCCACACTGCTTCAACGATGTTGAAGGCCAGGCTCTGAGGAGGCCAATCCATCACTGATAGTGTTACAGGTGTGATTTTACTGCATTGGCAGTGTGTTTGGGGTCATTGTCATGCTGGAAAACGAAGCAGTTGCCAATCAGCTTGTATGGTGGACACTTCTATGTTCACAATTTAATCATTTTGGACAAGAGCCCCAATTCTGACTGCAGCCTCAAACCATGACAGAGCCTCCACTGTGTTTTAAAGATGGCTGTAGACACTCACTGTGGGACATTTTTTGTTGGTTCACCCTAAAAAATGGGAGCAAATGATGTGTTTTTGTGACAGGCTGAAGCTAAAATGCCTAAAAATAAAAACTGAAATCGGTTCTTTGCTAAGTTGTCTGTTATGTTTAAACACAACACTGGCTCATCCCTCGTGTTAGGTGCCTTTTTATGCTTGAAAAAGTCACAGGTCACTGTTAAGTGGGTCAACAAGAGAAAATGATCAAGTAAAGAACTGGACTAAAAATGGGTGAGCCTGGAGCTCAAGAACGCTTAAAAATGCAAGAAAGTCTGGATCCTTGGAAGTCAAATATAAAGAAATGGAGGCGACTTGAGACATTTGCACAGTGCTGTAGAGCCACATGACTTCTTTTTAGGCATGGGATCTGTGGTATTGCTGGCTTCATTAGTGTTCCCCACAACACTGAAGTCTGAATAACATTTAACTATAGATAACCAAGTCACATCTAGTTCAGGCTTTGCAACACTTATGTATCACTTTCACGGCACAGGTGAGAACTGCATCTGTGAGAACTGTTCAGCTCACTGCTGCAAACATGCACGAACATGTATGTGTTATAATAATTCTGGTTTGCAACAACATTAATCCATTTTATCAGTGATTTTATGCTACTGTGCAGCACTGTGCAGCACATGCACAAACTTTGCTCTTTGTCACTTTGACAGATAGCTAAAGCCAGCAATGATGTGCATCTCATGTCTGAGAAGAGGTTAAGATTGAACCACCTGCTAAGTTTCGATGAAACGTGCATATAAAAAAAAAAACAAGTGACTTACAAATATTCCAGCTTGGGCAGGTCAGTGAAGGCGCCTTTTTCAATAGACCTCAGACTGTTGATGTTCTGCACTGAGCTACAGGGAACATATCAGTAATCACAATTTTGTTGTCAGTGGCTGTCAACAAACAAGCAGTGGAAAAAAAAAACCCTCATTCATACGTCAGCTGCTCAAAAAGTCAAGGATTATACACGCCGCTTCATAATGACAGACTAATCCTGTGAAACCTAAAGGAAATGCAAATCATATACCAGCTGCTCCAATGAGTAATTGCTTTCATCATATTTGAATGCGACATGTGGTGCAGGGTAAAGTGTGACTTACATTTGTGCCAGGCTGTGGAGGGAGAGGAAGGCGTGCGTCTGTATATGTGTGATGCAGTCGCTCTGGGAGATCTCACTGTAGCGAAAAGAATAAAATAAATAAGTGGCTTTACATCCGTCAAAGATATTAACAATATTTTTAGTCATGCAAAGTGACACGAGTACTTGTTGTGTTAGAAATGGGACGGAGTTGATTGATGGGGCGAAAGACAATTAGCACCAAAAGCTTCAGCCATACATCAGTGATGCATCTAGGCCAAGAAGACTGAGTGAAGATCTCGGAAAAGCGGGACAAAACAAAAGCGTTCCGAGACAAACAAAGTCAACAAGTCTTCCCGATTCGTCCTTGAACACTTTGTTTTCTGATGGCTGACTTATTTCACGAGACGCTCTCCATCTTCCTTTTGTAATCATCATTTTACTCTGCGGCCCTACTGTAATCATCCAGCGCTTTTCTTAAAATAACGTCGCTCGGCTTCCATTTCAAGCCGAGAAACAATTAAAGGACTCCATCTGCAGCGCATATTCTTTGTTTTCCTTTATTCCCTCTCCTGATTGCATTATGTATAGTGTCGTAATTACTGCTTACAGTTCAGAAAAAGCCTTTGCACATGATCATCTAATGTGAAGTGGGGCTGTGATTTCAAGGATGCATCAATCAGTGACAAAGCACACGGAGGTCCTCGTGCCACTCCACCTTGACACGGAGGGGGTTTTTTTTACGGCTAACTTCACTCAAACTCAGATTTATTTTATCACCGAAAACTGCATTATTTTGTGATAGAGGTTAAGTTGAACATGTGAGTACTTTATGTATCTGAGACAGATAAGACTTGTCCCTGAGCAGCAGAGCAAAGTCAAACACCCTCAACACAAACCCGCTCACCCGCTAAGTGCTCTCATCAGCAGCTAAAAATGTTATATAGCTGCTTATCAGACTGCTGTGAAAAAAGTACTAAAACTCAGTTGGCGGGCAACTCCGGATAATGCCACGGCTTTAATATTGAATGTTTAGCTGTAAATGTGATCAGGTTGAGAGCTGACTGATGAGAAATGAATTCCCACCTCCGTAAGGAAATGAGAACCTCTATTCTTCTACCCACCTGTGTGTGTGTGTGTGTGTGTGTTTATATATACAACTATGTGTAAAAGTAAGTTCATCCCATTGAAATGAATGGGTAATCAAATCACTCATTTGATTATGTTTGAAACAGAGTCTTCCAATAAAATGTTTTTCTTTTCAGTCGTCATTCAACCAACAAATATCGACAGACTTTTTCTTCTGCAGGAAAAGTAAGTATACCTTTTAGAGGCTACTGGATAACTGGATATCTTTGGATAACTGACTGCTGCTCTCTTAACATTGGGATCCAAATCTGGGTCTTTTTTTCTTACCCCCCTTTTTTCAGCCGTTCCCTGTGCCATCCGTAGGTTCAACTGCATCGTTTGGTCTTTAAGCACTATTTGATGAGATGCAAAATTAACGGTTGAATTAATGACTGGATGCTGGCCAGTCCCTGAGACAGCAGAGAATATGTTTACATTTACCCCGGGCAAACAGCTATCTTTGATCAGTCTCTACAGAGCATGTTAAAAGGCCTCGTCTTTGTCTGTGCAAACTGTACTCTTCCTCTAATATTGTTTTAGTACATCAAAGAGCTTTTTCCTCCCCTGCTGAATAGATTTTTACTGTATTACTGTAGACGCATGCACTTTGACACCATTATGGGCCCTAAGAGAAGTGTGGTTCTTTGTGCACCTGCTTTTGGGCTGAATTTCCTTGGCATTCATTTGAAATCAGCACAATTTGTAATATATTTTTCTTTGCGATTCATTTGACTTTATTAACTCTAAACCTATTCTTTAATACCTGTTTGAAACATGATGACTGGAATGACTGATGGTTCCCCTCAACCTGGTACACGTAGTAAACTCAGCAGCAAAAGATCAAAGTGAAGCAATTATGCTAGGAAATAACAAAGACTCAAACAGATGTTCACTTTTTCCAAATTAGCCTCCACTAACCTGGTAAACATGCAAGCATCTGTTTATTACCTGATTGTAAGAATTAATTAAAAATGCTTAAACGTTTCAAAATTATTTTATTTTTATTTCCAAGCTAAAAACAGCCATTATGAACTAAAAAGATGTTTGTGCATGTCTTGCAGAAGTAGTCCTGCTCTCATTAAGTTACACGAATATACAATTCTCCACCCATAACACTTGTATATGAGAAAAAAAAAAAGCTTACATTACTGTAATGTTGATCAGCTCCTTGAACGAATGAGTGGAAACTCTTTTCAAGGGCAGATGAGTGAGCCTCCTGCAAAAGTCACAGGCAGTTAAATCCACATTTATACTGCCAAGTATAAAAGAAAATGAGAAAACACAAAACCATCTCTTTAAGTTATCGTTCAAAATTACGTCCATTATAAATACGTCCTTGGAGAAATATTACAGTAAGGGGAAGATATACAAGTAAGTGAGCGGTCAGAGACAATAAATCTAAAAAAACCAAGAAAAGTTAATAAAGTAGTTTAAGGGCACTGGTGAATCATATAAAGTGGCACAGACGCTCTGCAGATGGATTACAGGGACTTTAGACTAGACTTGCATCGACAGGAGAGCATAAAGTTGGGTTACTTACAGTCGAAGCACGGATGTTGGTCCTGCCCGGGAGGCCAGCTGAGTGTCTCTGCTGCACTGAAACGAGTCGGCGGCGCACTGGCAGATGGCCGGACAGGTATAAGCGCAGCAGGAGCGCGCATTCAGGACACCGGACAGCGCGATCAGGAGCCAGACCGCCCGCGATGCCATGCTTGCCACTCACTACGGCTTTTAAGCAATATGTAGAAGCTCTGCTGAATCTTCTCAAAGTTTAAACTAAAACGCCGCTCTGGAAAAAATCGCACAGTTCCATGCTGGTACAAAGAGAAGAAAGGCTAAAAAATGTGCGCTTTCAGCGAGCTTCAGGAGCCACTGCTCACCTCAGGCGCTCTTTTTAATTGCGAGTTACTCTCCGCATGGAAGACCCAACAAAGTGAAGCACAGGCAAAACTGACTTTAACGGCTCAGCCACAGAAACGTGACGTTTAGTGGGTGGGGGAATCGTAAAAGCTCCGACAAATGTCAGTATTAAAGTGATGTGGTGAAGTCACGCTGTCACTCATGTCGAACTAATCCGTTTGCAATAGCAAACACGCTCACTGGACCCTCACAACAACAAAAGTATGCGTGCAGGTTTGTTAATGAGAGAATCAGAGCAACGTGTTTAAGAGTCAAAGTGTTGAATTTGTATTTTATAACTTTTCACTGTAGTTTTAAGGTCCAAAAGAGATGTTTATCATTAGGCTGGAAAACCCTAATAAACCTATCAGAGACAACAGAGAGACGTTAGAAGCGGCCAAATCTGCTGCATTGTTAAAAAGAATGAATTTGCTCAGCAACACTAAAAAGACTGAAAGAACACAGAAGACAAACAAAGTGGATTATGACAGAATTATTTCCATGGTTAAGGAAAAAAAAACAACAACTTCAAAACATCTAAGCAAGTCAAGAACATTTTTGAGGAAGAAGATGTTGGGTCTACAGTACAATCAAGAGATACCTTGGACCCTCAGTCTACCAGAGGACCTGAAATACATTGGAAATACATTGCCTGGGGTGATGAGTCTTAATTTTCAGATGGTAGGGTTATACAACGTAAATGCATGGATTCACCCTGCCTTGTATCAGACTGCTGCTGCTGCTGGTGTAATGGTGTGGAGATATTTCATTCGGTTCCACAGTACCCACTGTGAACCATTTAAATGTCACAGCCTACCTGAGTATTGTTGATGACCGTGTCCACCCCTTCATGATAACAGTGTATCCATTAACAATAGCTGCATCCAGCAGGATGACACGCCTTATCACAAATCTCAAAAAATTTCAGACTGGTTTCTTAAACACAACAGTGAGCTCACTGTACTCAAATGACCTCCACAGTAAACAGACATTAATCCAACAGAGCGCATTTGGGATGCGGTGGAACGGGAGATTCAAATCTTGGATGCGCAGCCGACAAATCCACAGCAACTGTGCAATGCTCGCATGTTCAGTATGGACCAAAATCTCTGAGGAATGTTTCCAGCAGCAGTACTCGCAAGGTTTACCAAAGAAAATGGCTCCGAGTGCATATATATAGATAGAGGCATTGAAGGAAAGACAGAATATGTGGCTGAGCTGCTGTACCAGTTTGTATTTAGACTGCATAGAAGCTGTGCAGCTTGAATACAGTTTACATGAGGAGAAGTATAAAAATATGAATGCATACTTGGAGGCAGCATAACACTCTTTCAGTGAAACTGTAAATAGCACCCATACCATCACTGACTTTCACTCACACATAAATGAAGGGGAAAAAATTACATAGTAAAAATCAAATTTGATGGAAAGTATCGTTCACTTTGGCATAAAGTGATTTCATGTTGACTCATACACTTCTGAAGAGGAAATATGAGATAGCAGAGCCATAAAGTGTCTTGGTTACTTATAAACTGTAACTGAGCCTGCAAATGCAGTGTTTGTTGTGGATGTCCACCGGCTGCATCCATGATTTCTCAGGCAGGATGCTTCTGTTTGTTTTTCCCTTCGTAAACTCTTGTCACCGGGTGCCACGTCAACCCGGGAGGAGGACAGTTAAGTGCAATGGCTAAATACAGCAAAATACAATACAGCTCTTGCTTTACAAATGGACTTTTACACCACCGTGCATCGAGCGAGACAACACAGCAGCCACCCCCAATCCCATTTATGTCAAACAAAAAGCTGTGTGTCACCAACATTGTTAGCTGACTCTCCTCCGCTGTCAGTGACCCTGACCCCAGTTTTACATCTTTCTCACCCTGCTTCTCCACCATGCCGCTGTGACCCATGTCAGCAGAGCAGCAACAGTTTCCGTGTGTAAAAACCGCACTCACACATGCACATCCCCAGAGAGGGTACTGCCCAGTACTGTTTATCAAGACTCTTGCATTCTCTGCAAGCCTATCGACTGAGAACAGGGTCAAGCACCACTAACCCTGTAGGAAAAAAAAAATGACAGGGAGGGAACTGGACTAATTTATGCAAGTGGACTTGAATCTGCCCACATCTTCATACTAAACACCATGCTGTGAATCACTTCACACAAAGAAGGTCACGCACAGTGGGGAGAAACTTTCAGGAAAGAGCACAAAAAGAGCATAAAGCATAATTTAGAAATTACAGATAATGTTGCAAATAAGCAGTTACGTGTGGTCTGACAGCAGCATTGAGACAACTGTTAGATTAATGCTGCTTTTTGGGCTTTGGCTGAGCTTTAGCAGCCAGACCTTTGCCTGCTTTATTGGATTTATTAGACTGGCTCAGAAAGCCAGCGCTGACACTCCTCCTCTTTTGATAACACACTGGTAAAATCCAATTGAAGTGGTTTCTACTACATATTTTTGTGGTAAGGGCAGTAGAATTCTTACTCCAGTACCGTCTGCATCAAATACATTTACTTTCAATTCTTAAAGGGCATTTTTCTTATTGTACTTATGCATGCATTTTATTTAATTAGCATTTGTAAAGCTGAGTATTTTTGCAATTTCATGCAATCTGCTCATAACGAGAGAGCCCCCTGGGACTCTTCTGGTCCCATCCCTGTTGTAGTTTCTTTTATGTACACAAATATAGTGTCAGTAGTCTGTACATGCATACAGTACACGCAAAGACACAATTTGACACAGCTCTCCCCTATTTAAATTTATGTACTACACAAGTAAGTACATAGTATACATAGTGCATAATGGACTGAGAGCCACTTAAAAATTTTTCTGCATAAGTATAACTTAAAAGTCCTAAAAGTAGATAAAGATAATTCAAATTAAACAAATGAGGCAATGGATAAAATAACAGACTCGGCTTTTAGTTACAGAGAAAAATATTCAATTTGTATTAGGGCCAAGTATGTGAACGTTTAGGATTGGCAGCTAATTTGAAAGTAAGTCATTAGTAGAACGACTTTCAGCAGTGAGTGGGCGCCCTGTTTTTATTTAAGCAGCACGACAACAAGGATCTATCAAAGTCTGATCCTCACAATACATGTTAGAGGAAGTGAATCATGGCACAACAAAGGAGCTGCTGATGCTCAGTGTGAAAAAAAGAGTTAAAAGAGCTTGGATACCAAAAACCCACAGTCAGACAGATTCTGAACTAATAGAGGAGATTCAGAGCCATTGCTAACCTCTGCAAGAATCATAACAAAGGAGACATGTAAAGCAACATCAGCAGTACACTGAATAACAATGATCTACATGAATGGCAGCTCTGAAAGAAGAAAGCTACTGCTCTTCAAAAAGAACACGTTTCCCCTTTGCAGTTTGCTAAATATCAGATGAAAAAGACAGAAGGCTGTGAATGAGACCAAAAATAGAGCTTCTCTAGTTTAAATAAGCAGAGCTCTGCTTAGAGAAAATAAAACAATGCATTTCAGCAAAGGACCCTCACAGTATACGGCTCCATAGTGTAGTGGTTTACACATTTGCTTGGCACAAAAAAAGGTTGCTGGTTTGACTCCAGCTGGAAACACTAAATCCTTTGGGGTTGTGTCAGGAAAAGGATCTGGTGCAAAAACTGCTGCATTAAACAGAATTACCCACTGTAATGAGCTCTTGTGACGAGGGAGCAGCCAAAATTAGCATCTATAACACTTAATCCATCTGTGAAAAGACATGGTGGTAGCTCAACGTGGAAGAATCAGTTGAAATAATTCAACATGATTTATTGAATAAAAGGGTTGGCCCTTACATTCTGATCGAGCTACATACACTATATTTATGATTCCCATGAGTGGAGCTAATGCAGGTGCCGGGGCGAAACAACTTGGGGATCCTTTGAGTGGGTTGCAGGTCCTGTGTCGTTAAGTAAAGGGACGCTATTCTAAACTCATGCATACCTGGAAGTGTGTTGTTGTCCAAGTGTGCAACAAATATTGGAGGCACCGCTGGGATGATTAACATCGTGTGCAGCGTGATGAAAACACAGAGGGGAAGACTTTGATGGATGCTGATGGGAGTGCGTGGCTCAGGGGTGCGGAAACAGAAATTGCAATGGGCCTGGAGGAGCTGGCAGAGACTGTTTCTCAGACACTCTGGAACTTCACGAGGCGTGTGTCGACGTCAAAATCCCAAGTGCAAATGCTACAACGGGGCAGGCATAAATCAGATTAATTAAAGAATCTGTGGACGAGGTTATTAATGATGAAGTAAAGGATGGTGCACTCTGCTATGTAGGGACAATGTTAAAAGTGTCAACCTGACTATGGACAGAACTGAAAACACAAAAGTGAAGGAAATACAAGTACAGCACAAAGAGATACCACAACACTACTAGTGTTGTGGTGTCTCTTTCCCCAGTATGTATGCTGCTCCTCATGAGGTGTCTGGTCTGCGTTTGTATCTTATTTGGTTGCTTCCTGTTTCGTGTTTAATCAATTTAGTAACCACATATCACTTTGAGACGGTCGCAATAGACGCCCTGCACCTGGAGAGTTGTAGGATATAAGTACATTATATATGTGATGGCTCATTTCAGTTTGCACAGGCATATCCATGCACCAGCAAGTCAGCAAGAACTGCAGCTGAAAAGACCTTTTGACACTTTGTGCTCAAATTTGGATTCCCTGCTTGGTTACATCATGATCAAGGAAAGGAGCTCGAGAATTAGCTGTTTGCCACACTGGAACAATACTGTAGCATCCAAAGTGACACCTTACCATGTACTGTACCTGGGAATGGTCAGATTTAATCCTCTCTGTCATTTAGCTTCTGGGTTCAGTCAGCAGAGCTGCACAGGGACTTCACGTTGCCTACTTTTGTGAATTTGTGTGTGCTGTTGTTTAATTGATCTTCAGTCTGAGAGTAGATTTTGAGCCTGTGACATTTTTAATGAGGAAACTGACCAGGAATACATTAATCTCCCGGCCTCTTGATACAGCAGCTGATGATGAATTGTTTGGAGTTCACTGGGGCTTTAAGATGCTGAGTGTGCAGCTGCAGTGTAATGGGTTCAGATCTGGCTGGTGACCTTTGATGCGTTGTATCGGTGCTTTCTCCTTCCTCATTTCCTGTCACCTTTACACTGGACAAATTTGAGAATCAAATCAAAAATAGAAAGGGACCTGTTCATTTCCAGCATATTTCTCTTTGGATTCTGCTCCAGTATCTTTTGCATGATTCACAGTTGAAAATAATCCTTATTTATTTTACACTGGGCCTCAGTGCAGCCCCTCGGTTCATCCACTGCCTGAAACAAGCTTTAAGGCCAAATTCTGATGAGCTGACTTTCTTCTGATTCACTGGCCTCTGCAAACCCTGCCCATATCATCATACATGTTTATGAGTACAAACAAACTATTTGGAGCAAAAACTGTTTAGCGCAGTCTCATCCTGAGCTATGTGCTTACACAGGGATTACATGCACATATGCTGACCTCATTATTTGAAACGCTGGCCACTATAACAGTATATACACTTACTGGCCACTTTATTCGATTTTTCGAACCATTCTCTGTAGACCCCAGAGACGGCTCTGTGGGAAAGTCTCAGTAGATCATCAGTTCCTGAAATACTCAGAAAAGCCCAACAACCAGGCCACGTTACATGCCTAATACACTGAGTTGCTAACATGTGATTGGCTGATTAGATATTTGCAGGTGTAGCTAATATATATTTTGGATAAAGCATGGAAAAATGTACGAGACATACATTTTGCTCCCCTCTGTGTTAAAAAAAGTCCCCACTCTTCTTAAGCTTATGTAGATTACTAATTAATGTCATTTGTGACAGCACTACTACTACTTCACTTCTCACAATGCAAACAAAAACATTTTACTCATTGTGCTGTCAGTATTTAAGCATTTAGGAAGAACTTGGAGGACGAGAATTCCTCTTTTTGGCTTCACACTGGAAAAACCAAGGCTCTGAACTCAAGGACACCACGGGAGAGTCAGATCATGAACAAGGAAGTGACGGCCAAGGAGACTGAAAGAGAGCCAAGATAGTTCAACTTAATGAAGCACAGACAGTGACACAGTCCCACACCCACAGCCCACAACACACACACACACACACATACAATGTACACTTTCACAGAGGACTTCTGCTTACTAATCGACTTACTTAATCCTCACTGTTCATGAGGGTATGTATGTGAGTGTTGTGGATCTGGGGATGCTTCCACTTCAGCAGGTTATAATCATTTCCATATGCCCTCTAATCATTTTCGCTCACTCCCACTCCTAAGACGCTTTGCAGTATGAGCACCATGAGGCTGGCATGTTAATGAATGTGGGATAAACAAGCAACCAACAAATGGGGAGGGAGGGGGGTTATTATTATGAATTATTAGGCGGAATTTATGCAGTCTTGTTTTTAATAGCATATAACCTTGAGGCTGTCCGTTCACTCTCTCAGTTCCTCACTACACACACACACACACACACACACACAAACACACACACATACACATGCACGTTTGTAGACAGGGCAATGCTCCTGACAGCTTATCAGAGCAGGAATTCACGGGTCCTTGGACATCTGAAATGCACCACAGATATCGCATTAAGAGAGTTAACCCTTCTGCAGCTAAATAGGACACGAGTCTTGTTCACTGTCGAGCCAACAGAGTGAGTATTTCAGCACGAAAGGAGTTCTTCATTTCTGCATGACCCAAAGCATCCCCACAAGGCTCTCATATTATCATACTACTGTCTTTTCTATTACATTTCACCATGAGCTGCATTGTTTGATGCACTTACTGAATCAATAGCTCTTGTTAGACGCAGCTGTAGTTCTTTAGTTAGATCAACAGGTGTCAGAGAGCAACTCTCTTTCATATTTAGGATCGAGCTCAGGATTCCAACTGTGAAAAGCCAGCTGGTCTTTGATCACTGATTCATTCTGATCCAGAGCTAAAGAATAATCAGTGTTGTGAAAATGGGACACGGGCCTGGTTAGAGACTCAGTTGAGGCCAGCAAGCTCAAATTATAATGTCCAGGGAGCAACAGATGTGAAGAAATCTTTTTGTTTTTTATGTCTTGTTTGGTCTGTATGTGTATGAAGATTTTTCAGCTTCTGCTCAAAATATATGTGATGTTAGATTCCTTTACTGTAAAATCCGTCACACGCTAGTATAATGGTTTGGTTATTGTGGTCTAATTAAGCATTTTGTACAAATGAAATAGACAAAAGTCTGGTTTTCATGTACAATTTTATGTTAATTACATTTTTTTCTAGAATGGAAAGTGTCTGATGAAATAATTGGTACCAATTTGCAATCAGTTATCATTATACTGCTTGTTTAATATCGGCGAATGAGTGCTGAGTGCTGTAAGTCTCATTTAAAGAGGCAAAAATGAACGTGGAACTATTTTGCTGCTAAAATGTTGACACACAGAGAGATGAATGTCCTCAGGATTTCACTTCTGTCAGTGTGATCAGTAATAAGCATACAATCTTTTTGCGACTGAAGAAAAAAAAATCGACGCGACTGCACAAAGAAAAAAGAAAAAAATATCTTAGGAGAAATTGCTGTCATTTAAATCTCTTTGTTCCATCTGTCTCAATGTTATCTCAAGCATAGTAGCTAAAGTATGTTTTTACTACTGGCTGAAGTACTCATAACTGCTACCCTTCATGCAATTCCAGCAGATTTTTTTGGCCTCTACCAACATCAAAGCACCCCTTTCATTGCCAGCTGGACTGCAACAACAGTGGTGCGATTGGCTGAGTGTGTGTGTATGTGTGTTTGAGAGCGAGAGACTTGGACTAACGCCCAGCCCTTGGCAATATTTGTGTGGATAAACACATCTTTACACACCTTTTTCTGTGATGCTGTGAGGTTTATCAAGAAGAAGAGGTGTCGCGATCCACTGAGGACAGTCCTAACTGAAGGACAGATAGGTCTGCTGCTCAGCAGCTCTACAAACCAAGCCACTTGAGTCTTCAAAACACTCCTTATTACTCATTTTCTACTGGATGTCTGAGGACAGCACTCTCTGTACTTGCTGGGCACAATCTGAGCTCTGTGGGCAAGTCTGACCCTGGACGTTTACCACCTTGGATTTATTAGCCATAAGGAATGCTCGGCTTTTTGAAAGGTGATGACAGAAGCTCATTTCTAAAAAAAGGGGTTAACAGGTACATCACTTCCATTCATTGCCCTTTCGCAGATACTCATGTCTCTGTGGATAGGACGGCATCATGTACCATTTTCAGAGGACAGCTGCCACCACCATAAAGATGCAGAAACAGCTGGGGATCATTAAAAATGAAATATTTGAAATGCTACTACTTTAACGAGATGTGGCTCATTATGTAACATTTCATAATCCCACTGAAACATGGGGGGAAGGAGCGGGTGATCACTTTCTAGTTACTTCTTTACTTTGTTACCTGTTTGTTGGTAGATGCTTTAGACGTTATAGTAAAGCAGCAGCATAGACCATATGGCAAAAATATTTACAGATGCAAACACCACAAAGGCAAACTTTGCATGAAAGGACACAGATGAAAAAAAAGATAATGATGTCAAACCATGTGGCTGGCGTTTCAACACGAGCCACATAAGACTCTTCATTATGCAAAAGCACAAAAACAAAGAAGTCCATCGAGCCAGCTGTCACTGAATAAGATCGTAATTGCCTCAGCACGCAGAATCAGTGGAAGCTACCTGCACTTTAAGCACGCTAATCTTCTTCCTTTTATTCTCAGACGCTGTTTTTTTTATTGGCCTCTGCTGTGTTAAACATTGGACTTACATGGCTTTTGCAGATGCAGGCAAAGCAGAGGTTATTTTGCTGTCTTTCTCAAGGATCTTGAGTTATGAAAAGATAAGTGAATGACTTTAATGATGATTGTGCACAGAGTTTGGTTGGATCTTAAAGCAGGCAAACAATTTAAGTTAAAGATTTCGAGAATTCAATTTTATTTATACAGCGCCAAATCACAACAAATAGTCGCCTCAAC